>BQNB010041582.1:17405-46674 GCA_026074375.1 Tanacetum coccineum
GTATTGTGGACATAGGTCTTTCAAGTTCACCGATGATGTTGTCTAAAGGATGATCCTTGGTCTATTTGGTAATGTGTAAAGAGTTAGGAGCAGCTGTGTGCACAATTATTTGAATAACATCCAAAGAAGAAGATGCTTCAAAATATTTTTTTAGAATTGGAATGCCAAAGAATGGATCGTTATTCGTATGTGCAACATCTAAATCATGATTTTCTTCTTCAACATCATTAGAAATGACAGGAGATTGAGTTTCAGGTGTTGTTTGTGAGTTACTAGGTGATGGTGCATTTGGTCAACAGTTGTTGAGGAAGGTGATCCGATTAATAAAGTGGGTTCTGGAGCTACTACTTCAGCAATTGGAGCAATGACTTCAGGGGCTGGGCGATCAACACTTGATGGAGGGTTGAGTAATTCATCAAACAGTGGTTGAAACAAAATATCCCAATTAGCTTCTAAAGGTGGTACAAATGGTGTTGAAGGAGGAGGGTTTGGCATGAGTCCTGAACTGATTATTGCAAGAATTATTTCATGAAGTGCGGTTTCTAAACTGCTGTGTTCAGAAGCCATCACTGTCAGCTCATCAAAATCTACATGAATTGTTTTAATGATTCATCTGGTACGTCATTTGTAAATTCAAAATACTTTCTTTGTGGGTGCATAGCTAATGAAAATACCAATATCAGGTTTTGGTTGTAACTTGCCCAAGTTCTCGCTACATTTGTTGGATAACAAAGTGCACCAAATACGTGGAAAAATAATAAGTCGGGAAGTTTGTCATGTAAAAGCTCATATGGTGTTTTGCTGAGAAAAAGACATATGATGGAACAATTTTAGGTATAACATGCGGTAGTAATTGCTTCTACCTATAATAATAACGGATCTTTTGCATAAATCAACATTGTGCGGGCAACTTCAATTAGCGTACGATTACATCTTTCAACGACACCATTTTGCTATGGAGAGCGAGCAACAGATGTTTCATAAGAGATGCCAACCTTCTCATAATATTCACGCAAAGTCTGATTAACAAATTCAGTTCCATTATCTGTTCTGATTTGTCAGACAGGTACTTTAAGCCGCACTTGGATCATCTTGAGAAACTTGATTATGAAATCTGGAGCTTCATCTTTTGAACTTAAGCACTTTACCCATGTAAACCGAGAGTAATCATCGACAATGACGAGGATGTACTTCTTTCCATTAACACTTGCGACACACATTGGTTTACAAAGATCCATGTGTAAGAGATAGAGTTTTTCTTTGTTGGTGTCTTCAGATTTAGGTTTATGGGGTTTCTTCTTGCTTTTGCCCATTGCACACACCGAACACAGATGGTCATTTTCAAACTTTAGCTTAGAGAGACCTCGAATAAGACCGTGTCTATCTAAATGGTTGATTTTACTAAAGTTCAGATGAGATAGACATTGGTTCCATAGCCAGGACTTAGTCTTTGAGGCCTTTGACAAGAGACATATAGGAGAGGACACCATCATATCTCTAAGAGACAGAGTATAAATATTATTGCCTTGAGATCTATTCAATAGATAAATACCTTTTAGATTACAAATGAAGTAGGTGTGTTGATGAAAAGCAACTTCCAGGTTTAAATCACATAATTGCCTAACAGAGAATAAGTTGTATCCAAGTCCTTCTACGTAGTAAACCCTTGAGATTATAACATTCCCAATATGATAATCACCATATCCCAATATCTTTGCCATGTGATCATTTCTGAATTTGACTGTACCTAAAAATTTATTAACAAAATTGGTGAGCTGAGAGCGATCTCCGGTCATATGCTTGGAGCAACCAGAGTCCAAATACTAGAGAACAATTTGGACGACCTGCATTCATCAAGAGAGGAAGATGGACCATCGGAAACTATGGATCCCCAAGATTTAGTGGATTCCTTTTTGTTAGCAGATATAGATTTAATAATCTTAGGTTTGCTAACGGGAACATTAGTTTTAGATTTCCTAGGTTTCCTTGAGTAAACCAATGTTACTACAGGCTTAGGTGTATCACTTTCTAGAGCAGTTGGTTTCCTAAGGGACACTTCAGCAGTTGTGGTTATCCTAGTTAAAGGAACGCATTTCCTACTATAGTGAAGGTCCGACCAGTAGGTCTCCAAGTGTATCCAATATTTGTGAACACTTTTCCTGTTGGTTTCCAAACTTTTATCTTTGAACTTTTCTTAACAGATTTAGATTTAGTACGAGCATTCACATCATTGATAAAATCAAGAACATACAAATCATGATTATCAAAAAGCATGCAACCATTACACTTAACACATAGAAGTTCAAGATTTGCATTAAGCTTGGAATGCTGCACATTTGCATTTCCTTTAGGTTCAACAAAAGAATTCTTATTTTTTAAACTAGATTTAACTATCCTAGGGTGAGCTTCTACTTTATTCTTCTGAGTACTACTTGGTGTTCACTAAATCTTATCTTTCTTTGTATTGCCTGAAGGCTGTGATCCGCTAGCACTAGTAGATGGTTTACTCCTGTAGAAGATAACATAGGTTTGTTTGAAACTAGGTTTGATAAAGAAGCTGTTTTTGTGTTTGTGTTTCCTGAGGATGTGATGAGCTCAGTGAATCTAACTATTTTGTCCTTGTTTTTTAGGGTCACAACCACTAATTTATCACTTGAATTATTGATGCTAGGGCAGGTTTGTCTGATTATTATAAGCAACTCCTGAATTCATTTTGTATACTTACAAGGAGAGTCTAAGGAATTTGTTTCACCATTTCCCTAAGAATTACAGTTTGTTCCTAAGTGTGCTTAAGGTAGTCAGAGTGAGCTGTCCTATTGTTCAACAATCTAGGGGCTATAGGTTCCACATCAATTTTAAGCATTTCTGTAGCAATAGGGCATTTGGTAACAACATTATCAACTAAATCCTTTCCTTTAAGATTTATTAATTCATTCTTAAGAGCTGTAATGACCAAATATTTTTCTTGAAGACTTACATTTAAATCAGAGGTTTCTACAGACTTTTGATTAACTTGACTAACTAAAGCATCACATTGTTCTTTTGATCGAATTCGTGTTGGTTTGATCGAGTCATAAAGTTGCTTATAGGTTTGTTTTAAATGTTCATTCTCAGCAATAAGCTTTGACACCCTATGATCCAATTCAATATTTAATGTTTCAATCTCTTCTATGTCCTTCTTGACCTTATCCTTATTCATATTTCCATTTAAAGATTTAATTCTCTCTTTCAACTTCTTTATAACCGTGTCTTTCTCTTAGGATTGAGCTTTTAATTCATTTAATTTAAAATATTGATTAAAATTTAGAGCACTTTGATTTGAAACAGAATTGTCTCTTTGAAAAATTTCTTGATTAAGTTGACCATCAACTTCTAAAGAGATGCATTGTTTTTCAAGAGTGGTAAAACTTCTGAATAGTTTATCGTAAGTCTCTTTTTCAATGAAATCCTTTTAGTTAAGAAACTCAGTCTTAAGTTTGAGACACTTTTCACATTCATGCACATTCACAGAAGCATTATCCACAGTAGAATTCATAATTATGTTCACTATATCTTTGTTGATGACTTGTTCCAAGAGTCATTCGTTTTCATTTAAAACTTGATTCATTTTAACTTCAAACGTTTTTGACTCTAAACGATGTTGTTCCACATCCTGTTCTATTTGATGAAAGACATTTTGGACGTCAAAAAGTTCATCAATCAAATATTGATCGAATGTATTGAATAAGTCCTTTAGTGCTTTTACAAATGGAATTATTTCATCCCTAAAACAAGCTTTTGTATGTTTAAACCCTTACGAGCCCTCAGTGATAGATGTGGTCGTGGTTCTTTCTTTGACAACCACGTTAAAACCAGCAAGATGGTGTTTAAGTTTCTTCAAACTCGTATTTACCATGCTGACTTTAGGAAGTTCTTTCGAAACCTCAACTTTGGTGGGTCTACAAGAAGGACTAGGATCTGAAGAATTCATAGAATTCTGAGACCAAAAGGCTTGTTCAGCAGATAATTCAGTTTGTGGAACAAATTGTTTTTCAAAATCTTAAGAAAGTTGGTTGAGAACTAACTGGTGTGGTATTAACTTTCTTTTCTAAAACCATTGGATCCTGTTATTTTAACAACATTTTTTAATGACTCTCTTTAGCAAGCATAAGGGTCTCTTCAGGGTCAGTAACTACAATAGCATGAGTATTCTTAATGACATTATCATCATAAAGCTTTGGTTTCAACTGCTGAGCTTTCTTCAAATAGAAAGGATTTTGAAAACCTAGAGCTTGTTTCGTGGAATGATCATAGAAAAATTATAGGTTCGTCAACATATGAACAGTTTATGCTGATTGATCTCTTTTATAAAAAATGTTATCTAGTTGCTTGAACTTCTTTTCTAAAGCAATTTCTCTATCAATATTTCTAGATTCTTCTTTCTTAAAATCATTTTTGAGAAGAGTAACTGTTTGCATTAAAGGTTCCCTTTCTTTTAAATGTTCAGAAAGAGTTTATTTAAGACGATCAATCTCGACAGACTGTTCACATGAATCTTAAACGTTATCTTTACTTTTTAAATCAACATGTTGTACTTTTTTCAAAACTTTAACTTGTTCTTTATATCTTTCAATCTTAGCAGTTAAAGTATCATTGACACTTTTATTGTCCAGATTTATCTTGGTGCAATTAATTACTTGGGTTTTTAGTTGTTCAATCACAGATAATATCAGTGCATCTTGTTGTCACATACTGAGAATAAGGAATGATATTGCTATCACTGGTTATTTTAGTCTTTGAATGGTTCACAACATTTGACTGTTCAGAAGATGGTATCACCTGCACACCTTGATTAATCATATTGTTATCCACATTATCAGGATTGTGTACCTCAGCGAGAGCATCTGAACCATAATGAGATAAATTCACCATGAGAGAATCTTTGGCAGTGTTGAGTTCATCACAATCAGAGTCATATGCATCCAAATCATCAGCTTGATAAGCAGCATTGTAAGTAATGACTGTCTGTGTGGCTTGACCTTCTACAATTCCTGGATCTGCCAAACATGCTAGTTCTTCCTCATGTAGAATTTAACCATTTTGCTTGAGCTTGTACCATTAACACTTTATCCTTAAACCAAGAATCATCTTGTTTCCTTTTAGGTTTAGTGCATTGTTTAGACATGTATCCCTCCCCTTTGCAGTTGTAATAAATAGCAGGCCTTTGTTTCCCAGAATTGCTTCCACTTTCTCCTGCAGGTGAGGTCCTAGTGGTACCTGTAGCAAAAGAAATTTGTCTCCCCTGAACTGGTTGTAAAGTCACTGTTCCATCATTAATGGTAGCTTGTTGCCTACTGTTTGATGAATTCCTTAGCTGGTTGTTGGTAGTAGGATAGCGAGATGTGACTACACCTGATAGGAATGACATCATATGATTAATCGCATCAATAGGATCATCACCTTGCTTGAACACTAGAATAGTTAGACCTGAGTCTAGTTGGGGAAATTCAGGTTGTTGTTGTTGGTTAACTATAGGAGCATATTCCAATTGAGGGATGGATGATGGTGGATAATAAACGTTATGGTGAACTAATGATTGATAATCATTAAATAGATAAGTGATTGAAAGAGGTGTTGATGATCGATTGTATGAGTATTGTTGAGACTGATAAGGTGATCCATATTGTGGAGACTAATATAATGAAACTTGTGGTTGAAATTGAGGGTTTTGGTATGAGTTTGATAAGGAGACTAGGTCATCTGATGGGTTGCAACCAAAGCAAGCAGATCTGAGTTACGTTCATGCATTAAACGAACTTTATTTCCATGAAATTTGTGTTCTCCCAAGTAAGCATGAAGCTGATCAATATTAGTTGTGTGCAAATCCTGAACCAGTTTGACATCTGTCATAAATTTGCTCCACTCAGGAGGAAGGGTATTCAAAAACTTGGTGTTTACTTGAAATTGTTCCAGTTTCACATTGTAGATGTTCAAGTCATTGAGTAGCGGTGAATAGAAATCACGTAGTGTTTCTCCCTTCTTATAAGCAAACTTATCGAATTCATCATAAAGTTTACACTCTATTTCCTGTTTCGTCAATGAAGTTCCTTGCATGAGAAGTTGAATTCTTTCCCAAAGTTCCTTGGCGATTCGATGATTGCTAATAAGTGCATAGACCTCTGGTGGTAGTCCTTGGAGAATGATATTTGTTGCCTTGACATCACAATCAACTTGAATTGCATTCGTAGCAGATAACTCAGCGTATTTTCTTGGTCTAGTCACTCCATTCTCCTCAATTGTAGGCCAGATGAGTGGATAATTTTCAACGGATTCAAGGATCATTTGTCCATGTTGTTTATTCATCATGTATAGCTCCATTATGCTTTTCTAAGAATCGTACATATCTTTTCCAACATAGGTGGACAATTATCAGCACCCGAAAGAATCACTTTCTCAGCAAGAGTCGCCATTAAGTATGTCAAAAGATTACTGTTTGATCGAACGGTGATTGAAAGAAATTGTGTTTGAAGGTGTTGTCTTTTATGTGTTTTAAGTCGTGAAAACTACACAGGATTATACAATTCTTGACAAAACCGGGAAAACAAGTAAATTTTTCGCGGGATTTTACAAGTCACATAAATAAACCGTATAATTTTGTTAACAAATTTGTGTGTTTGAACTTTAGTTGAAAATTCGGTGTCCAAATGAAAATTTGCGAATTAGGTTTCCACTTAAAACTGCTAATTCAGGTGCTGCTAATTCGGTTGCCAAATAAACTGCCAATTCGGTTGCTGCTAATTCGGTTGCCAAATAAACTGCCAATTCGGTTGCTGCTAATTCGGTTGCCAAATAAACTGCCAATTCGGTGACAACTAGGACGAAACACAAATTTTCAAAAACACAAAAAGACACATTTTTGATTGTTTTTCCTAAATTTTCTTGTACAACTAGTATTACTAAGCCTATAGGTACCTTAAAAATGCAAACTTTATGGTTTTTAAGCCAAAAATTTTGAAATCAAGATTTGTACTTTTTAAAGCTTTTCGAATACAGAAGAAGAACTAAAGTTATGTTTTTCTTGAATCTAAGCTTGTACACCTATATCCTAAAGATACTAGATCAGATTTACCAAGGTAAACGATCCTTTAGTGTACACAAGAGCTTGGAAAACAAACAAAGAACAAGAAATCGTACAGTTTGAAGAAAAAAATCAAACAAAAAACAAACACAAAAAACTAAACAAATCACTCCATGGCTCTTGCTACCAATTAAAGAATAATCAAATAACATACAAGAAGAGAGAAAGAGAGGTGGTTTAAGAGAAAGAGTGCTTAGATGAACATTTTAGAGAGAGAAATTAACATGAAAGGAAACTTGTATTATGTGTGTGAAATAATGAACAACCAACACCCTCTCCAAGGCATGGAGAGGGTATTTATACAACCATTGTAGCCGGCCATGGAGAGCTTGTGGGCTTTCCATGGGCCTTTTGGCCCATTTAGATTACTAACATAACATTTGACTAACTACGGGCTTTAACTAACTATTATTGGAAGTGACCGATACTTTTCGTGTTTCTAACAGTCTCGTAAATCTATCACCATGATGCATAGTACCGTTAAGAGGTTAACAAAACCTCTCGACGAACCCGAAAGAGAATTTCGAACGCTTAGGAAAGCTGCCCTGTGTTCACATCAAAACGAATCTCTTGCTATAGCCGAAAGAAACCTTTTTGATGATGAAGCATCCTCTTCCTACAACACTGGAGCCAAACCGCCAACGCCTCCAAAGACCTTACATGAACATTCTCATCGTAATTTCTCCAGTTTCCTAAATCCAATTACCTTTCCAACCAAACAAACGGGAAGAATCGTCGACTCACGCAATATCTGGTTAATTCAAAACACGTGCACATTCCAAGGATTGAGAAACGAGGACCCCCTCCATCATATTAGGCACTACTTAAGCATTGTCGATAACATACAAGCTAACTAAGCCATAAGGGATACATCTAGGTTAAGATTCTTCTACTTCTCCCTCAAAGGAAAAGCGGCAGAATGGCTTGACAGAATACCTCCTACTCAAATTACGACGTGGGATCAGCTCGTGTCACAATTCCTTGATCATTTCTTTCTGGTAGGACGTACCTCGGCCCTTAGAGATTTAATCCTCCGATTCAAAGAAGGGGATGACGAACCCATCAAAAGTGCCTGGATCCATTTTTAGGACTTAATCAAATAGGTTCCCTATCATGGAATACAAAAATGGCTTCTGGTACAAATCTTTCACGATAACATATCCCAAGACGACCGTAAGAAACTCGACCAATTCGCCCAATTCCGCTTCGACTCTCTCACCGAAGAAGAAGGGTGGAATCGAATTGAAGAATATGTCCAATACCAAGATGATCCATGGGATGACGTGTCACCACCCATGAACATTTCTTCCATTTCGAAAGCAATACAACCTACATTGAGGGGGCGCCTAAAAAGGGCTTGCAGTCAAATTTCCTACCTCGAAACACCTACTCGAGAGGTTGGGTTAAAAAACCCACACCTAATCTGCGACTACTGTGAAGGATCTCACGAGGCCAATGAATGCAAGCAAACTAACTAGGCCGAGCAAGTATGCTTATCCGGGGGAGACATCTACGATAACCCTTCCCTTTTGAGGTTCTATCAGAACGACGATACCCCACCATGAGGGAACAACAAACGTAAAGAAAAAGGTCAAGATGGCCCCAAGTAGATTATTAGAAGTAAGTTTGTGGATGAGCTCGCCAACTTCATGCTCAAAAAGAAGTCTCACACAAAAGGGATAGGAGATATGCTTGTCCAACACCGTAAGGAATTGCGTGAACAATACTACCAAATACTTTCAACAATTAACAAAACTGAAACTCCTAAACCTGAAGCACCAACTTTTGCCATAACAACTAGATCAGGAATTAGCACACAAGACCCACCTTTTCCAACCCCGCCACGACCAGCGACTGAGAACTTCACCGAGGGAGAAACCGAAAAAGAAGGGAATGAGGGCACAAAACCAAGCATTATACAAGAACCCACCCTTCGGCCATCCATCATTTAACAACCTTGCAAGTTATCCAATCTACCTTTTCTGTCCAGATTAAAGAAGCAGAAAAAGGATGACGAGGATGAGCGCCTTCTCTCAATCTTTAAACAAATTCATATCAATCTGTCATTCCCTGAAGCTACGATTCACATGCCAAAGGGAGCTAAGGTTTTGAAAGATCTACTTTCGCATAAAGAGAAACTTAAGAAAGCGGCCTCCTTAGTCAAACTTATTGAGGAGTGTTCCGCTATTCTTTAAAGGAGTCTGCCCTAAAAAGAAGGGGATCCTGGAAGCTTCACACTACCATGTCTTATTGGACCTTTAGCAGTCAAGAACACCCTTGCTGATTTAGGAACAAGCATAAATCTCATGCCACACTCTCTCTTTTGACGATTAGGGGTTTCTAAACTTAATCCTACTAAAATGAGTATTCAACTAGCCGATCGATCTATCAAATACCCCATTGGGTCTGCGAGAATCTATTGGTGAAAATAAGCAAGCGCATTTTCCCAGTTGACTTTGTAGTTTTGGAAATGGACGAAGACGAGCTAGTCCCAATCATTTTGAGGAGGCCCTTCCTCGCCATGGTAAGAGCTATAATTGACTGTCACCTTTAACATTGGGAATTCCATGAAAACCAAACACTCCCGTGATGATTACCTATACTATGCCGATCACACCGCTAAGATGGTCCAGGAATAATGGGTGGACACATTAAACCATGATGGAGAATGGACTGAAGAAGAAGGGGACGATCCTAACGAGGTGCTTGCACTCTCCTTCTACTTGAGGACAGAGCCGGTGGAACCACTCGAATGGAAAGCCCTAGAAAATCGACTAAAACCATAAAGCGTGGAACCACCTAAAATCAAATTGAAGGAATTACCCGAACACCTTGAGTATGCTTTCCTCCAAGAAAACAACCAACTCCTAATGGTCATCTCATCCACATTGTCCACCATCAAAAAAACCAAACTCCTCGAGGTTCTTCGGAATCATAAAGGGGCGATCGTTTAGAGTATTGCGGACATTAAAGGGATCGACTCATCCTTCTGTACTCACAAAATCCACATGGAAGACGAGTTCAAACCAAGTGTCCAACCTTAAAGACGAGTTAACCCCAACATGAAGGAGGTAGTAAAAAAGGAAGTCATAAAACTCCTTGACGCTGGATTAATCTATCCCATCTCTGACAGTCCTTGGGTAAGCCCTGTCCAGGTTGTCCCAAAGAAGGGAGGAATGATCATAGTAAAGAATGAGTAAGATGAGCTCATCTCGCAACGGACAGTCACCGGATGACGCGTATTTATCGACTATCGTAAGTTGAATAACGCAACCTGAAAAGATCACTTTCCACTTCCGTTCATCGATCAGATGCTCGAACGACTGGCTGGGCATGAATATTACTGCTTTCTAGATGGGTTTTCTGGATATTTTCAAATCCTTATCGCCCTTGAAGATCAAGAGAAAACCACAATCACCTGCCCTTACGGGACCTTTGCATACAAACGAATTCCCTTCGGAACACTTTTCAACGCTGCATAACGGAAATATTCCATAAGCTTATCGAGGATAGCATAGAAGTATTCATGGACGATTTCTGTCTTTGGTAGTTCTTTCGACCACTGCCTCAAAAACCTAGAGAAGATGCTAAAAAGGTGCGAGGAAACCAACCTTGTATTGAATTGGTATATTCATGATAAAGGAAGGAATTATCCTCGACCATAAGGTTTCAGGTTCTAGGATTGAGGTTGATAAAGCAAAAATCAAGGCAATTCCCAAACTGCCATCTCCCACGAATGTGAAATCCATTCAAAGCTTTCTAGGACATGCTGGTTTCTATAGAAGATTCATAAAAGATTTCTCACAAATTGCACGCCCAATGACCCAACTCCTAGTTAAAGATGCGCCATTCAACTTCTCTGAAGAATGCATCTAAGAATTTGACACATTAAAACATGAACTAACGTAAGCACTAATAATGATCAAGCCAGATTGGTCATTTCCATTTGAAATCATGTGCGGCGCAAGTGATTATGTTGTCGGGGCAGTGCTAGGGCAAAGGATAGACAAACACTTCAAATTCATACATTATGCCAGCAAAACAATGAACGAAGCACAAGAGAACTACACAACAACCAAGAAGGATCTCCTAGCTGTCGTCTTTGCATTCGATAAATTCTATCAATACTTGGTCTTATCCAAGACTATCGTTTTCACATATCACTCGGCCATACGATACCTTTTCACTAAACAAGACGTAAAACCACGACTGATTCGATGGATCCTGCTACTCCAAGAATTCGACATCGAGATCTGTGATAAGAAAGGTGCTAAAAATCTAGCAGCCGATCATCTCTCCCGACTTGAAAACCCAGACCTTGGAAAGCTAACCAAAGCTAAAATAAGGGACATGTTTCCTGAAGAACAGTAAATGGCAATTTCTGACAAGAACAACAAACCATGGTATGCCGACTATGCTAACTATTTAGCCAGCCGAGCACTACCCTTCCGATCCACCCATCAAGAGAAACAAAAATTCTTTAGTGACTTGAGGCATTACTTTTGGGACGGGCCCTTCCTATTCAAACAGTGTGTTGACCGAATCATACAAAGGTGCGTGGCCAGAGATGAGGCTGCACAAATTCTTCGACAATGGTACACTGGACCATCTAGAGGATATGGCATCGCCACCACCGCAAGGAAGGTCTTCGATGTCGGGTTTTACTGGACACATATCTTTCGTGATGCACGTAAGTTGGTCCAAGTTTGCGATGCATGTCAGCGAGCAGGAAACATCTCATCAAGGGACAAAACACCTTAAAAATACATCCAAGTATGTGAAATATTTAATGTTTAAGGGATTGACTTTATGGGACCTTTCCTCTCATCAAACAGAAACAAATATGTCCTAGTAGCTATTGACTATGTATCAAAGTGGGTAGAGGCTCAGGCCTTCCTCACCAATGATGCTTACAATGTAGTAAACTTCCTTAAGAGACTATTCTCATGATTTGGAATACCTAATGCCCTTATTAGCGATAGGGGTACCCATTTCTATAACCACCAAATGGAGAAAGCAATGAGAAGGTATGAAGTGGTTCATCGATTCTCAATCGCGTATCACCCTCAGACGAACAGGCAAGTCGAGAACACGAACCAAGAAATAAAGCGTATTCTTGAAAAAACCATCGGGAACAATAGGAAGGACTGGTCATACAAATTATATAACGCATTATGGGCATTCCGGACAGCGTTTAAAACCCCTTTAGGAATGACCCCGTTTAGGATAATCTATGGCAAGGCATATCATCTTTCTGTCGAATTGGAACATAAAGCCAATTAGGCCATTAAAAACTGCAACATGGACCTTACAAAAGCTGGAGAAAACCAGTTCTTACAGATTAATGAGTTGGACAAAATGAGGCTTGACACCTACGAATCATCCATCTCCTATAAGGAAAGAACGAAAAGGTGGCACGATAAACGAATAAAATTGCCAATTAACTATGAAAGAGGCGATAAGGTACTTCTCTTCAATTTACGTTTAAGACTATTCACTAGGAAACTAAAGTCCAGATGGTACAGACCATTTTCAGTAAGTAAAGACATGAAAAACAGAGCGATTGAGCTGTACGATGAAGAAGGAAGCGAATTCTTCGTAAATAAACAACGAGTGAAGCCATATCAAAAAATGTATTAGACACCAACAGAGATGATGATATAACTCTAGACGATGAAAGAGAAGTCACGTAAGAATGTGTGACTTTAAGTCTAGCTGCAAGACTCGTAAATAAAGAAAATCGCTTCTTGGAAGGCAACCCAATATTTCTTTTTCCCTTACATTTGGAGTGTCATGTGTTTTATTCTTTTCATTTTATTCCATCATGTTCAAAATCTATCTTGTAATCATGCTTTGTTTTGTTTTTAACCCCGTCTTAATTTCAATCAAAGGTCTTTTGCAAATAATAAGTGTAGGGGAATTTATCCGGTTTTTTAAACCAAGTTCAAACATGTTAAATAAATTGTTTAGGTTAATTCGCGTCAGTGTCAAGTCATATGAGTAAATTGTCAAATCTCGAGTTTTATGCAGCCATTTGTACATGAATTAACCTATGGAATCAAGTGCAAGAGTTTTTTTATCAAAAACAAAAATTTCGTTTCATAGAGCGTGGAGACAGCGTCAAGATTTACACGCGACGCCGTCACCATGACACCTGTGACGGGGTCAGGATTTTCCTGACGGCATCAGACGCCCAGGTCCAGAAAAGTTAAAGTTTTTAATTATTTTTGAAAATAAAACTTGCATAACATTTAAAATATGTACTATTCTATTATAAACCTGCAAAATCATGAGTTTGATAATTCTCTCATCCTATCTTTACTGCTTTATAGAGTCAACCATAATTTCACATTGTACATTTGTGTATCGCACATTTTATGCTTGGTATAGTTGTCTTTGTCTTTGATTACAGGTTATATTTGATGAGAAGAAGCTTGGAAGTTCTTAGGAAGTTTCATTGGATAATTCTTGAAGGACGATTTAACCAGTTATCGTATGTTTCTTCTCCATTATTGAGCAAACTAGGGGAGTACTAGTTTCTTTTCCTTGTTTTCTTTTCCCTTTAATTTGTTTTTACAGGTACTTCTATAGAACATTTACTTTGTCCTTAAAAACTATTCTTTCATTTGCCATTTACTTTGTCCTTAAAATGAGCCTTAGAAACTATTCTTTCATTTGCCATTTACTTTGTCTTTAAAATGATGGGTAATATATCAAAACATAGCATAAGAGGTAATTTTAACCAAAATTTAAATTTTTTTATGACACATACCGATGAAAACCGAGTATTAATAGCATCTCACAGATAGGAATTTATATTACTAGCACAAAAACCCTCAAATTCCACCCCCAAAATGTAAGGTTTGCCCTTAGATATTATACCTTTAGCTTGTTCGAGTTAAAGAGTGAGCAATCATGTAAGTCTATTCCGTCATTACGTATGTGTATGCGTGGTTTTGTCGCCTTTTCTAGAACATTGGTATTGATTACTTTAGGATTATGAGAGTGTACCGGTAGTATATTAAATTCTAGAACTTGTTTTTGTAATGCAGCTCCAAACCGCATAGTAAGTATTAGAATTTGCTTAATAAGAGGCATTAGGATTAACCTATGTTTTAAACCTTTTATTGTTATGATGGTCACATCAATCATGTAACTATCCCACACCCTTGCCATGCACTCATTTTTAGTGCTGGATACCCCTAGTACAACCCTCCGAGACTATCCCTTTTCATGATTCTCGTAATTTTCTGGTTAAGCCGGACTATTAATGAAGAGCATTGTCACCCTTAAACCAATCGTTACACTCAAATCACCTTAGCCTACCTTGTATGTACTCACCTTTAGTACATTATTGTTTTAACCCAAGTTAATTATTTAAGTACACGGTTGCTAAGTCCTTATCCTTGTAAATACAGTTTTGGGACAATTAAGATTCATGGTAGTATTTATTTCACGGAAGAATGGGGAAGAAAAGTTAAGTCAATACCTATAACACCCCCAAACTACGATACGCAGCGGAATACAACATTGGGGTGCTACTTCACAATACATGCACACGAGTCCCAGTAAACGTTCAAAGATACGTTTATAAAACACAATTTCATTTATTAGAAAAATCAGAGTTACATAGGTCTCAATACCATTATAGAAATTATACTAAAGTCACAACACGACTTGATTTCCGAAATATTTTGTTTAAGTTTATTACACACTTTCACCGAGACACCGTCCTTGATATCCGCGTTCCGTCCCATCCAAGCCATCAACAACAATTAACCTGAGATACATGCTTAAAAACGTCAACAAAACGTTGAGTGAATTCATAGAGCTTACAAATAACAGTTAGAACATATATTTTGGTTCAACAAAATGTATAACGTTGGCTCGTAAGTCAAGTTATAAAAATAGTGATTTCCAACTAAAAAGCCCGTGCACCGAAACTTAACACATTCATCCCGTAGGACGAAATCATGACCGGGAAGTATGCTACTTCCCCTAATACTAACCACAAAATGTCCGTTACAGGGTGCTCACCGTCGGATCCAAACCCCCCGGACGAGGGTTGGACAAACTAATATGATCTATTTAATTGCATTAGCGTTCCACCAACCCATGGTAACTATCGGCCACATAGCAAGAATGCATCTACTCAGTAGTAGAAGGAAACAGATCAAGTATCAATAATAGATTGCCATTCAATTTCACAAAACAAAGGCAATATATCCCCCCTCGCGGAGTAAAAAACCTTGAAAACTTTTAAAAGCGAGGCTAGAACCTTCACCTTGGTCCCGACGCGCCGAAGATCAAATAACCGAAACAATTCACGAAAATCAATGAACACGATCAGACCTCTAATTTATGTCCCGCTCGACTTACAATTCCAAAAGTCTAGTCAACATGGCGTACATCGTATCAACAAAATCAAAATATGGTATATATAGATAATATATACATTCATACATGTGATGAAAATCCACTTGCGCCTTAGATCCCAAAATCCCACAACATTGAGTTATAATTGTCCCTCAACGTTTTTAAAACTTCACGTGACTTTAATTGATAACGATATATTTTTCATATAACTTTAATTTTTAGAAAGTTACTATAATTTACGGAAAGTTACCATCTGTGGCAAGTTAAATATCTAAGTATATTTTTAATACTTATCATATTTATTTATATCATGACATAGTTTAAAAATTATATAATCTTAATATATGACCCGTTGACTTTTTAAAATCAACATTTGACTTTTATACTTATATTTATTTTTACACAAATCTGACCCGCGCCAAACGACCCTCTAAATTACATTTTCACGAATCGGAGTAAAAAGAGATTTTATGCGAAACGATATTCCGAACAACTTTTTAGTTTTAGCCGAGACCCGAAACTCGACGGAAAATGACAAAAATTCCCCTGCAAAAATCTGCTGTAACTTGTATTTTTAATAAGGGGGAATTGCATATATATCCCTCCAAAGACTTAAAATTGCATATATATCCAACCAAAACTCAAAATTGCATATATATCCTTCCAAACACTTAAAATTGTCATATATATTCAAATTATTATTTTATATATATCTAATAGCAAAAAAATATAATAATTATAAATTAAATATAAAATGACCATTATACCCTTTTATATATAATGTTTTTGTGTATTATTCTTGCTTTTACTTAATCTAATATCTTTCATTCTTTAATTGTATCAGAAAAAACCATGCTATAATCTATAAAAACAATTATCCACTACGTGATCTTTATAAGAGCTTAATGCTTGAATCAATTAACTAATGAATTGCATCTTGTTTAAATTTTCTTATATCATTTTATCTATAAGTATTTTAATGATTGAATTAATTAGGCGTAATTTTTGGATAATTTAATTGCTTTGTTATCTAGTTTTGGAGTCCCATGCAATTGGGATTGCAAAATTGGTAATTCAATGATTGATTAGTTTTTTCACAGCCAAGCAAGAGATCCTTCCTTTGACTGCGGTACCCATCTTCTAGGCGCCTGATCAACTATCTATAAAGTGCAATATTACGTTTTTTCGATTATAATAATGGAACAATAGTTTTGTTGTGGTTCATATAGTGTAATTTGAGTCCTAATTGATTCAGTTATACCTTTGAGAATTATTAATTACCCTTGTAATTTCTAAAGTATATTAAAGTTTTTTTTTAGAAAAGTTTTAACTTCTGAAAAAAAAACATTATATATAAGAGGGTATAATGGTCATCTTATATTTAATTTATAATTATCATACTTTTTTTGCTATTAGATATATATAAAATAATAATTTTGATATATATGACAATTTTAAGTGTTTGGAAGAATATATATACAATTTTGAGTTTTGGTTGAATATATATGCAATTAACCCTTTTAATAAAAACGCAGCAGTATGACCATCGGTTTTGACCCGCTATATCACGTTTTCGTGACTTTGACCAAGAAGGGATTTTATATAAAACGTCACTCCAGACAACTTTCGTGTTTCGCCAGAAGGCCGAAACGGACTCGAAATGCCCAAAATGGCTGTCGAAAATCTGATCAGCAACCAATTTACTAAACATAACTGTTTGAAATTTATAAGTTTTTCAAAACTTGTTTTCGCTCTAGTTTCTTCGTTATTAGGAGTTAGAAGCCTGACCATATATCAAAACGATCGTCTCGGAAAGTTTTATCATACTTTTCAATCAAAAATCAAATTTTACAAATTTTCGAACCTCGTTTTGCGTGCCAAAGTTTCTGCTCGAAATTAACTTTTAACTAACTTATCAAAACTTCATTTTCACCTCACAACGACATCAAAATAAGCCTAGCTAACCTATCTTCGTCAACTAATCAACCCATTCATAATCCACTCTAACCAACGCAAGTGTCGGACCTCATCACATATAATATACGAAATCAAATTAAGAACGAAACAATAAAATAAACATAACTAGGATACTTACAACAACACACAAGGTGTTGGTTTCGGCCTCCCTTTGTGGTTCGAACCTACGGACGCAACCCAAACACTTGACCCAGACCCTTTTTGACAAAATTCACTTCGATAATACTTTAATATAACCATTTTACACCTCCTTTTAGCTCGAAACTTCAAGGATTGAACCCGAATTTAAACTCCTAAAATAACCATTGCATGTCACTTTTTATTAGTGGGATTTGTAGGTAATAACGAGGGGATTAATATTTTGAAGTCGGATCGTAATGCATGTGGATATTCCGGCGACGGTGGCGATTTTATGGTGGTGGTGGTGCGTCCGGTTGTAATGGGAGGAGGGGAGGACAAGTTTTATTTTTGTAAAAATAAAATGAGGGTGTATGTGTTTATTTATATAGAAAACAAGTTTAATCACTTGCCACTTTTAGTCCCTCCATCCTTTAAGTCTTGCAAAACTAATACAAAAGTGTTTCTTTTATTTTAAAATATTAATTAATGACCGAGACCTAATATAATTAATGAACGAACTTCCATTGTTCGACTCAATATTTTGAGGCTAACAATTAGTACTAGCAGTACTAATATATACTCACAGTAGTAACTGTGTACCAGCAGTCTTAACTTTACAACTAGCAGCACTAACTACTTAGCATATATTTCATTCTTCAACTATGAGCAGTCTTAACTTCAACAAGCAGCAATAACTTAATACTAACAGTACTAACTTATACTAACAATAGTAACTAGCAGTAGTAACTTTATACTACCAGTTCTAACTACTTAGCATAATTTCCATTAGTATCACCAACAGTACTAAGTTATGTTTGACAGCACTAATGTATACCAGAGCAGTAGTAACTCTAAGAATCATCTTGAAGTCTTTAAGTCCCAACAATCACCAAACCATAAGTTTATACTTCCTTATTTGCATTAATTGGGACGTTTCTCAATGTAAATAAAGAAGTGTAGATAAGTGGGCTTATGTGTTCTCGACATAGCATGAGAAGAATTAAGGAAGTAGAAAATGAAAGTCTAAAATTAGTTAGACGTTGTAGGAAATACGATAGGTGAAATAAGAATTAAGTGCGGCCTTTAGTAGAGACTTTAGAGAGAAAGCTAAGTTTAAGACATTAGGAGTATATGACTAAGGATGAAAATTAAATTGATGTTATAATATGCCTTATGGCATGGTTCCAATGTAAGTAATGAATATAGTGGTCACTAAATTGTATTAGCACTTTTATGTAAAATGTGAAAGTATTGGTTAAAGTTTGAATTTATGAAGTCAAAGGTATTGAATTTCCAAGAGACTTATACTCCTTGATGAAAAATTTACTAAAAGAAGTAAATAAAGCAAAGTGTTATAATGGAAACGATAAAAGAAATGTCAAGATGTCTACGGTAAATAAGAAAGTATTAACTAATGTTGACTTATGAAAAGTCTAGACAATGCAATTTCTCAAGTGACATGTAGTTCTTGATGAAATTTAGAAAAGAAATGAATGAGAACGTAATGATATAGAGAAAAAGTTACTAAAATGATAGAATCGAAAATGGTAAATGTCACTTAGATGACGCTTGTCATTAGAAAAAATGTAAGTATGATAGGAATGGACGTGAAGTAGAATGGGTTAAGGATAATTAGAGGTATACTAGCATAGCTAGAGTTGCAAAACCATGTAGGTTGATGCAACTAGTTAAGTATATGCTTAAGAATGATAAGATGAGATGTGGGACTAATGTGACCAAGTTTTGGTTAATAATAGACGAAGAGATTTGGAGGACAAAATCTAAATAAGGGGGATAGATTTGTAACACCCTAAATCTGGTTTTTAAATATTATATTACGATAATGCCATAGAATGAGTTTGACTATGACTTTATAAGTTTAAGGACGTTACGTGATTGGTTAGTCAAACCCGGTAGTCAACCATAAGTATAAATATTATGCAAATAAGTTTTAGAAAGTATGGTGTGTCATAACTATAAAGGAGAAGACTTAAGGGACCAATATTGCTAAATGACCAAAATGATACCTAACATAGAAATTTCCCAGGCTTATAAATAGGTCCAGGTGTGAGTGTTTGTGTCGGTTTAGAATAAAGAAATAGAGGGAATAACCATGAATGTCTAGGTGATCAATTGAAGGAAGATTTAGGTTCTAATTCAAGGGCTAAATCTATAATAATGATCCTATGCAAGTAAGTATCTCAATTAGTGTTTTAATTGTTAAAAGAAAAATTAGGGTTCATGTACCCAAATTAGGGATTTTGGGTAATTATGTTTCTTAAGAAAGAACTAAGGTGTTTTAAATCTGGATTAAGGAAAATTAATGATTTAAGATAAATTAGTGATTTTGGGATATGATCAAGATATGATCATATAAGAATTGAAAGAAATTGGTTATGATTAAGAATGGAATTGGGTAAGTTATGGGTTGTATAAACCTATATTATTATATCTCTTTAATATGTATAATTATGGTTTATGATGATTTTGGCTTAGGAAAGCATTGGAAGAATGATGAAGATTATTGATAGACTTAGCTTGGATTAAAGGTAAGTAATTAGACTATAATAAGATGCTGTATTGAGTTATCATACTTGTATTGTATGTTATGTGTTATGTGACTTCTATTGATAAAAGGTATGGAAAGCCTAAGAATTAGATGGTTTGTACTAAGATTAAAATAGGGCTAGTTAATTTAACTAGCTAGTTATGATTTGCATAGTTGATATGAAATTGAGCTAATGTGTGCTTAGCAAATGATGTGATTAGTCTAGTTGATTAAACTAGCAAGGTATGTTGAGTTGATGTGTTTATGAACGAATGATGAATTAATAGTTATGATGCAAATGTGCTTAATGAATATGATAGCTTGTTATGTCTATTACTTACTAAGCCTCGTGCTTACGGTTTAGATGTTTAATGTTTTGTAGGTTCAAGTGAAGAAGGTAATGCGTGGATTAAGGCATAGGTGTGGAAGTACTTGTCGATATTAGACAAGTAGACAAGGTAGATACCGAGCTTGAATCAAGGTTGAACCCCCAAAGTGTCCTAATGGTTTTGTAAATGTTAAGATTAAGTGTAAAGTCTTTTGGTTGAAGTCTTATATGTAAATGTATGTAAATGGGTCAAAACAAGGATGTAAATGGGTCAAAACGAGGCGTTTGGTAAAAAAAATTTGGTCATTTAGACCACAATCGAATAAGGTAATGATGTATTATAATATTTAATGAATTCTGGAGAGTTTTAAGTAATATCGAGTTCGATAAGTTAGTTTTCCAGAATATAAGTATCCAAAATGATTTTTGAGTTTGTACAGGTGCAGGGAGCCACCCAACTGGCTTTTTAGCCACCCGGCTGGCCATCCAGCTGCCTGGCTAGATGGGTCTGTAGTTTTGGGAATTTTGTTTTTGTTGTAAAAACAAAATCATAAAGAGTTAGAATGACTCCTTTATATCGTTGGAATGCTTATAGAGTATATTTTATGATAATGAAACTTTCAAGGGTCTAATTATAATGTATTTTGATTTGTACATAAGGAATGACACAAGGTCATTCCCGGTCTTGCATTTTCGTAAAGTTTTTAATTCTTGGTCAAATGTTGAGTCGGAAAAGGGGTGTTTTAACTTGGTATTAGAGCTTCGATCTAAGAGAAGTAGGTTTCCACTATAGGATTGCCTAAACTTAGACCACTCGTAAATGCATATGCCGTAAGTATAAGTAGTGAAGAATGCGAATGCCTTAGTATAAGGTAGGTTAATTACTTGCGGCAATTAGAATGATAATGTTTTGATATAGAATGATTATGAGAAATGATATATGTTATTTTTCCATAGACTAAAGGATTAGGAATGCGGCTAAGAATGCGAAACACTTATCAGAAAAGTGTTAAGCATAGAAGTATATACTTATATAATGTGAAGTCTATGGTGGATTATATGTCTAAGTGATGTATGGTATGTATATGATGATATGAGTTTAAGAAATGTTTGAGCTAAGATAAATTCATAGGATTGCATTTTAATAAGTAATGATGAAAGTATGTAAGTATGAACTAAGTAAATGTAAAGATGTTTGAATTATGAAAAGGTTGCTTGTGTAAAAACTATTATGTATTAAAAGTAAGTGTTAAATGCTGGAAACTATGCTTATATAATGTGAGGTCTAAGCTATGTTAATTATATCTCTAAGTGATGTATCATATGTATGACGCTATAAGTTTATGAAGTATTTAAGCTAAGAAAAATGCATAAGGTTGCATTTTAAATGAATCATGATGAAAAATATGATAATAGAGGCAAGTAAATAAGAATAGATGCTAGTAAGCATGATATGTAAAGGTATGTCTAAAATGCGAAGATGAATGTTACATAGAAAATACGATAACTTAATCGAAATGTTGAATACGGATAAATGTGGTGAATGAATGGTGTTTAAGAAGAGTTGTGTTAGAAATCCTAAATGATGCTAAAAGCGTTAAATAAATGATAAAGAATGACTATAATCATGTAAATAAATGAAAGAGATGTATTTGATGAATAAAGAAAAGTAAATGAGTATATTATAAGAATAACCTATGTAAGGTTTATAAGTGAAAATTTAAGAGAACTAAAATGATACTTTGGTATAGAAAATCGAATAAGAGTTAACTTGTGGTTGACAAGAGAATGATAAATGAAATGTGAAAACGTATATGTATATGTAATACATGAGAATGACAAGTATCATTCGGATCTTGTGTAATATAAAGAAAGATGATAAAGTGTGAGCTATAATTGCGTAAGGCAATAAAAAAATGGAAATGGAAGAGTTATGATTAGAAAGGTATGTAGATGACAAAAGGGTAAAGAACGATAAATTAAACATAGCTTGGATCCAATGCTAGGTAAAGGTTGATGATACCACAAGGGTATCGATAACGGGCAAATCCTTACAGGGAGAAAGCTAAATGATGAAATGTAAAGACCAACACAAGGTTGGTAATACCACAAGGGTATGGATAATGGGCGAATCCCTACGGGGAGAAAGCCAAGTTTCTTTTGAGAAAAAGTTAAGGAGATTAGATCCAAGACTATAAAAGATGATATTGTAAATAAATGAGTTATTAATATGAGATTAATGGAAAGTAATGAAAACTTAAGCAAGTTTCAGTGTGATGTGTTATAAAAGCTTTAAATTTATAATTATAGTTTTATCCGATTTCCAACTAACATACGGGTAAAGTATAAACCCCTGTTTATAGTATAGGTTTAGGGTAAGACCAGGTCGTTCCACGGGATTGGTTATTCTTTCAAAGGGTCGATTATATTATGAAAAGGGATATCTTATAGACTGTCACGATCTAAAGATAATGATTCAAATTCAAGATATAAAATAATGTTTGTTTAGGGAATAAGAGTAAATATGGGAAAACTTGGATGGATAATGGGGTTAAGAATTAATGTATAATCGATTGAAGAAACGGTTAGTTTACTAAAATGATTATCTATTTATTATAACTAAAAATCCCTTCGGCCTTTACTTTTGGTTATAAAAATGCTTTGAGTTCGATTCATGTTTGGAAAAAAGGAATATGAACTTTCTTAACCAAGTTCGTTAGACATGAGGTTAAGCGACAAACCTTTTTATCCTTGGTTAATGATCATTTTATTAGCCAATCCTCACAAGGCTAAAATCTAGTTGTCAAAGACAAACAACTTGGAAATCAAGCATATAGCCGGAGTCTTTTGACCTATATCCGGACTAGTATGATGATCAAATGATGATTAAGAGATCCGAGTGTAAAAACATCAAGTTCATATTAATAATTTCCAAATTCATTAGTTTATCCAAGTTAGATCCATAGTACCCTCATAACCTCCAAACAAACATGTTTAACTACTCTATATTCATAGATTCAAAACATATAATAAACATGATCAACTCAGAATTCATAATATAAAAGTATTGAAACGTGTTTATACTAAATTCAATAGCAAATAGTTCACTGCTTACAAGAATCTTCCTTCAAACGGATATTATAACAACTTGTAAATTCAACTATAATGACTATAACAACCCCTTAGCGCAAACTTCTGAGATCAAATAGTCTCTTCCTTCGATTATAACCCAGAATGTGATGAAGAACAAGGTGATTCTTCAACAATTCCACTAGAATAAATTTCCTAACTATTCTTGATCAAAGATAAAGTGGAATGAGATTGTGAGGTGTGTCTTTAGCACCAAATTCGTGCTTAATTTATAGGTGAGGTTGGGACTTCAGTTGTGGGAAATGGCAAGCCAAAAGTTGCATCAATAATTGCCATCGTAATGATTTTTGAGTTACTGCAGGAGAAGTGCGCCGCACAATATAAATTGTGCGTCGTACTTGGTGTGTAATTAAATAGCATTTACCCCACATGAAAGTACGCCACACTTAGGGTAAGTGCGCCACACTTTGGCCTTGTTCATTAATTCTTTATTATTCTCTTCTAGATTCTTCCTTTAACGACCGTTAGTACATTTAACAAAATATCTTTGCACATTTAGTCCTTCTCGCCATTCTTAATCCTGAAATAGTTATTGCACAACAAACAACCAAACTTTATAATATTTCATGCGTTAACATATATATTTCACATATTTTTGAGCGATATTTTATGTATATTTGGAGCGTTATCAAATCCCCCCGTACTTAGCTTATTGGTTGCCCTCAAGCAATCAAAGCGAAAACATTTCGGTTAAGTAAAACAGATTAATGATCACAAACATAGATAACACGACAAAGCAACTCACGAATTTTCATAGATAAGATTTCTTTTCACACTCGCTCAGTTTTAGTAAAATAGATAGTAAACGAAAGTCATGCATACGCGCAGTCATGAAATGTTCAAATTACCATAAGCTTTTATAAGAAACTAAACTTCACCGAAATGACGTAAGCACTAAACATAAACATCAAAAGAGGCAATTTATTTAGTGATATTATTTATTTTTTTATTTGTTTGAAAAAGCTTTATAAGAAAATCATAATCTACCTTATCCGTAATGTAACCAACTATTCCTTCACTTTATCACTTTTTACTTTTCCCTTCTCTTTTTTTAGAACTTTGGCTTATTTTGGCCTTATTTCACTTTAACTAGGGAAACTTGCTTTCCCCTCATACTTAGGATAAGCACACTATATCAAACGAACTTAGAAATTTGCAACCATCGCACTTTATTATTACAGCGATACCAGCTTTACGCTCGTCAATTCGTACGAATAAAATTTTAGATGATTTTATTAAAAAGCTTTTTGAACAAAGTTATTGGCTACTTATATTTATATTTTTATCACCTCTTGATCAGTAAAATGCTTATAACACGCGAACTTGTTCCTACTGCGGTCTCATAAAGATTTCAAGCACAAGTTCTAGAATTAACAATTCACTGGCACACTCATATAATTTTAAATCGATACCAATGCTCCAGAAAAGGCGACAAACTACAAATACACAACCGTAACGACAGATGAGACACTTGCAATCGCAATCAAACCTAAACTCGAGAAAGCTAAAGATAAAAATCATTTTAGGTATCAAAAATGGATACCCGAATTCTTAAAATCTAATCCTCAAAAATTTCTGGGTGGTATAAATATGCTAGTAATGTTATCAATCCAAAGTCAGATTGCTTGAATGTGACCAATAAAATGTTATTTTCAAAAAAAAATTAATTTTTTCTGGTTTATTTCCCCCCTATACTTAATATGAACATTGTCCTTAATGTGAAAATATTATAGAGAAAAGATAAAATGGAAAAGTGACATATACTTTTCAATTGCGATTGATATTCTGAATCTTTTCTTCGCGCCAATTCGTCTTTTGTCTTTACATGTTATGAATGTAGACAGTGCTTAGCACACAAAAAGTAAGAAATATTCCTAATATATCAATAATAATAGAGTAGATAATATTTTTTTAAATTCCAACACATGCATTTTACATACCATAATAACAATGATAATGATAATTGTTTTGAAATTGTTTTTAAAACATACGTGACCCAAACATGTGGTCACGTAACAAACTCTTGTCATCTCGACACTACTCGTCATCATCCTGCTGCTGCTGTGGCTAGTACTGTGGTGGCGGAGATGGGTACTGCTGATAGTACTGGTCGTACTATTGTTGGGCGTAACCAGGTGGGTTGTAGGCTCCCTACAGTGGAACACTATAAACCCCAGCTATATGCTCAAACACTCTATGATATCTGTCCCATTGATATGACTGCCTATACTCCATCCGCTCTATCGCATCATGACGTATCTCCATACGACCCATCATATCATATAAGTCCTGCATAGATGCTCTCGGAGGTCTAGGGATACCAACTCTAGGTACACTCGATTATGGATTGGTTCGCGGTTAATTAGCACACACTTATATAGCAACCCTAATACAGATTCTAACCGAATGCCCTTGACCAAGGCAAAAGGTCAAATTCCACAAAAGGATAAAATACACAAGATAGAATCAATGATAGAAAGATTCCGGAAGAGATATCCTGGGTCGAATGTCCCAACGAGGCTGCAATTGAAAGAATCCTGGTTTGACGAGAAATTGAACGATGGAGAATATGTATGATGGAAACACTGATATAATTATAACTAAAATTAATTAAATAAAACCTAATTTAATCTACGGGAAACAAATATAGGAAATGGGGATCTTAAAAACTACGGGAAACAAAATTAGTTATAGGGAAATCCTAAAATTAATTCTATACTAAAATACGGGGAACAGAATCAGGTATCGGGAAACCTAAATACTAAAAATTAAGAAAATAAATGCTAAATTAAATTAAAAATCAAAATTAAATTCTAATTAACTTAATTTGAAAAATAAAGAAAACTAGAATAAAAACGGAGGTCGTTTGAATGTAAAACGAAAAGAAACGGTAAAACGCACCCGGCAAAACGGGTCTAAGACTGAATTTTAAGAAAAATTAAACCTATACTAAATTTTATATTTTTCCTAGACACTAAATGACAAAAGAAAATTTTATAAAAAAGAAAAATATTTTTTTATTAATTTTTGGATTTTTTATGAATTTATAAAGATTATTAACTAATTAAAACTAAGAAAATAGAAAAAGACAAAAAATAAAATTTTTCTTTTATTTTTCAAAAATACTAGATTTAAAATGAAAATTAATGCAAAAAGAATTTTAATTTTTCAACTATTTTTCTATTTTTTATGATTTTTATAAGAAAAAGTAATAACTAAAATCTACTTTAATTCCTAGAAAATACAAATTTAACTGGAAAAATATAGAAAAATAGTTTTTATAAACTACAAAGGTGCAGAAAAATTATGGAACAAAAAGCCCTAATTTCTATAACTCAATTGAACCCTAATTTGCTTAATTAAACTTAAGAACCCTAATTATAAAACTAAAAACTAAAAATATTAACTTAATTATTATTCTAGAAAAGACAGGGTAGAAATGGTAAGAAAGAAAAGAACAGGGTAGGCGGGCAAATATAGAAAATTTTACACTATAGAAGAAACGGGCACCCCTGATCTTTAAGAAAAGTACAAAACAGACCCTGCGCTTGTGCTTATTTTTGGCTTATTAAATTTTGAGAATTAGCAAAAACTTAAAACTACAAAGTTGCTTAACAGCTTATTCTTAACAACTTTAATAAAGGCACTTCTAACTTTTATCAAAGGAATAAGCTAGAAAATAAGAAAATCCATGGCTGTCACAGAAAGTGCTTGTTTAACAAGATTTTTGGATTTTTTGCTTATTGAGAGCTTATTTCTAGGTGAAACTTAAAAACAGAAGAAGCTTAATGTAACTTAAGATGTGTATTAAAAGATTCTAAACTAAATTTAACCTAGAGTTAACAAAATTAGAAAGAAAATTGACATGAGAAAGTGCAAGTTTTGATGAAACTGTTTTTTAGCTTTTTACTTATAAGCTAACAAGCTTATTTCTAAACCTTAGGTGCTGAGATTTTGAAAATAAGCTAACCCTACAGTATATATTCTACTTAGGTATAAGGATTTTGCAAAGTTTTCATAGAAATAGAAATTAATCAAAAAGTAAAATGAAGAGTCTAAGCTGAAATGATGTGTGTTTTGCTGATGCACTTTGCAGCTGATGCAATGTGCAAACTACTCAAAGATAAGCTAAACTTTGAGGCCTAACTCTTTCACTAAATGAATCTAAAAGAGCACAACACAACCTTAAACTCTAAAATGCTTTTAAAATCTTAAAATCTAAGTCCTACACAGTTTTAAAATGTGCCCTGGTGCAAAATGATAGATTTTAAACTCTAACTTTTGTAAAATTAAGTCCTAACCTCTAAAACTTGCTTAAATCCTTAACATATGACCTAGCTCAGCTTAATGAAGAGTTTTGACAGAGTATAGTTGACTTTAAAAGTCAAATTGAGCATAATCCAAACACTCCCTAACTAATGCTGTCAAAATTAATCTTGCACTTAAATTCTTTCTTAAAGCTAAAACTTTCAAAACTTTTTATCTACTCATTCTAAATTTAACCTACTTAAGCTGTTTAAACTGTAAAAGTATTAGCTTATTAGGAGGAAACAAGCACTTACTCTACTAGCTTATTTCTCCCTTGTTGCTTGAAAATGACCTCAAACTCTTAAGTGATCATACTTTTTGATTATAAATGATTAGAATGATGAAATGAGTGCTTAAAAACAAAGTTTGACTACAATTGAGCTTTTGAGAATCAATAAGCTCACACTAGCTTATTTAGAGCTTATTGATCAAAAACGTATTATACTTAAAAACAAATGATGAAATAACATGTAAACTTAGTTGAATTACATTAAAAATGCTTGAAAGAAATACTGAATTTAAATTACACTAAAAAAACATAGTAAAGTGGTGTGTTTGACTTCGGCTTGGTCTTGGCTCTTTTATACAAGTCTTCAAAGACTTCTAGCTCTTGGGATGTGTTTCTGTGAGAGTACAATGCAATCCTGAGCAATCCTAACCCTCCATATGCCTTGTATCATTTTCAGCCATGGATGTCGACTTCGGGTTGAGTGAATTCCAAGTGGGAAGGGGTTATAGGGGCAGGGTAAGGTGGGAAGTGGTATGGGTGAGCTGTGAGTGTACACTAGAGGTGGTTTGGGAGTGAAAACAGGGGGAGAGGGTGGTAAGGGGTTTTGGCGCCAAGTGGGTTTACAGTACCCTGTTGCTGGTTCGTTTAAAGAAAAGAATGAAAAAGATGCAACAATAGTCCCTCAACTCTCTCTCTCTTTTCATTTCCTTTTTTAAGCTTTTTTAGTTATAATGAAGGTTTCAAGTTAAACACAATTGGTCCCTGTGGTTTATAAAGAAAATAGAATAAAAAGGTTTTGAAAATTGCAAAACTGCCCTTGTGTTTTAAAAAGGGTAAAGGTTTGGCAATTTGGCAGTTTTAACCCTTTACTTTATTTTACCATTTTTCTTTTATAAAAAACTTTTAAAAATGACAACTTTAGTCCCTAAAGTTTTATAAAAAAGGATTTTGGGCTTTTGTTGGGCTTGGGTTTTGTGTTGGGCCCATTGGGCTTGTATTGGGCCCAACTGGGTTTGTCTGGGCCCAATAAGGTGTGTGGGCTTGTATTGGGCCCACTAAGGTTTAGGTTTGGTTATTGGGCTTTTTCAAGCCCAATAAGGTTATGAAGTGGGTTTT
>BQNB010041583.1:0-46674 GCA_026074375.1 Tanacetum coccineum
ATTTTTCCTTAAACATACAAAATGACATGTTTGAACTCTTGCAATTCTTATTAAAATTAGTGGGACCTGATTTTACTCTGAAATTTTAATCGAATGTGACATTTTATTAACGTCTCTTTTGAGGTCGTTTTCTGTGACTTGTACTTATACTATGAAGTAGCACCCCAAAGTGGTATTCCGCTGCGTTGTGATTTTATGGGGGTGTTACAGGAAAGTTTAAAATAAAGAATGCAAGGTATATAGAACTATAGGGCATTTTTGCCAAAACCATAAAGATTTTAAACAAAAGCATCCCCTACCCGATTTTACACACACACAAACAATAACACATACACAAAAAAAACATTTCTCTCTTCCATATTTTGGCTAAATCAAGGTCACCATCAAATCGTGTTTTAATCCACAAGGTAATAATTACAATGTGTTTATTAGCTTCCTAACATAACTTGTTATCAAAGAATTAGGTTAAAATTCACTAATTGGATTGAAATACCCTTAATTTCGATTTAGGGTTCTTCAAAATTAAAAGTGATGTTTTTATCTAATTGATAAGGGGGTTTTGTTTGAATAAGGGTCCACAACACTCGATTAAAACAATTTTGTATGGGGTTAACACATGAATGCGTTGTGAATGATTCTTGGTTCGAAAAAAAATAAGGAAAATTGTCAAGGATGTAAAAAATGTGTGGGTTTGTGTTTAAATGTGTTAAATAGTTCCCTTGTATGTCTTAGAGTGTGCCTAAACATGTTAGAACATCAAAATAAGAGTTTTGTGAGTGTTCTTACTCAAAAATTGCTAAAAGTAGTGTTCTTGGTGTTTAAACTTTGATAAAAAGTCTTAGGAACAGTTTTGTATGTTTGAAAACATGTTAGAGTGTATTTAAACTTGATAAATCTTTCTAGGCTTGTGTTTTATGGCTTATGTGCTTAATAAATGGTCGAATCTTGCAAATGTGGTGTGTTTGTTAATTTGAAACGTGTTAAAGGGACTCATGTTAAGTTATGATATGCTTAGAATCATGTTAGAAGACTTGGTTAATGATATTGTGTTTATAAAGCTTAACCGATTTATGCTCAAAATTTGGTCTAACCGATTTATGCACTTCTAAGCTTAACCCATTTATCCTTAATTAACTTAGCCGATTTACGCACCATCTTAATGCTACCCGATTTATGCAAATTTGGCCTAACCGATTTATGCACTTCATAAGCCTAACCGATTTATGCACTTCATAAGCTTAACCGATTTATGTATCCACCAAGTAACCGATTTATGCAGTGTTTGTCCAACCGATTTATGCACTGCTTGCTATAACTGATTTTTGTATAATCGATTTATGTATGCTTGATTTTGTTTGACTTAGTTTGAACAAGGATTGCTACTTGTTTGATTGTTTGACTTAGGTTGACAATATTTGGGCTGTTGACTTTCTAAGTTGACAATTGACTGTTGACCTTAGTTGACTTTCTCAATCTTGTTTATGTTAAACTGAGTGTAATTTCCTGATTAACTAACTAATCTTGCATCTTAATCTATCACGGCTACATGAACAAAAGTGCATAATCAGTAATACATGTATTGTTGCTTTTATATAAACTGTATTGGAATACTTCTAGCAGAATCATGAATCCACTCATTGTTGCACAAGTTACCCTCGATGAAGCATTGGTTCCAACTAATGATCGTGTCGTATTCAACAAGTCCAACATGAGGATTTATCCATCTAAGACACAGAAAGAAGCCACTTATCAAGTTGTTCTAGATACACTCAAGCTTTCTCCTTACTACAATGCCTTCTTAATCACTGCTGATGTCTCTGAGATCTACATGCAATAATTTTGGTTTACCATCTCTAAATTCAAATACTCTTCATCTTATAAGTTCAAGCTGGATAACAAGTCTTACAGAGTTGGATTAAAAGTATTTTGTGAAGTTCTCCAGATTTACCCTAGACTCCCTAAACAGAAGTTTGTTGAACCACCTTCTTATGAAGAAACTGTCGCTTTCATCAAAGAAATTAGTTACAAAGGAGACCTAGAATCTATCACTGAGTTGTATACTGATCACATGTGTCAACCATGGATAACCTTCGCTTCAATCATTAACAAGTGTCTCTCTGGAAAAGCCTTAGTTGACCCACTTAGACTGTCAAGAGCTCAAATCCTATGGGGTATGTACTATAAGAAGAATGTGGACTTTGTTGAGTTGATTTAAGAAGATGTAATGTACCAGATTGACAACAAACAAACCACGGCCAAAAGACGTGCATACATGCTCTAACCTAGGTTCACAAAGGCAATCATTCAACACTTTATCGCCAAAGACAAAACCATTTCCCTAAGAAACATATTGTTCATGCATATGATCAAAGATGATAGTGTTCTGGGCAGACGGAAGTTTGTTGCCAAGAATGAAGACTGTCAGGTGTATGGCAAGACGATTCCTAAGAACATGGTGTCTAAAGAGATCAAGAAAACTACAACATACAAGACTTATTTTGCTTTCTTTACTGGAAAATCCGTTCACAAGAAAGCTACTGCATCAGATGACTCTGATCCTGAACCTGCTAAGAAGCCTACTGGAAAAAGAAAGCCAACTAGTGTTGTCATCAAAGATACTCCTGCTGTGTCTAAGAAGAAGACACCGATTCAGACTCAAAAGCATAAAGGTATGGAAATGCTTTTGGGATCTGCATTACTTAAGGAGGCTCAAACAAGTAAAGCTCTTAAGATAATCAGACGGGAAACTAGCTTCCGGCATCAGACATGTGGCTTAAGTGAAGGAGCTGGTTCTAAACTAGAGGTTCTCGATGAGCCAAAAGGCAAGTCTGTAGACATAAGTGAAAGAGTTGGTTTAAAACCGGAGGTTCCCGATGTGTCAGAAGTTATGTCATCAGATCAAGAAAGTGAAAATGAGTCTTGGGGTGATAGTGAAGATGATGATGATGATCACCAAAGTGATGATGAAAGAACTGAGTCGGATGACAACAAAAGCATTGATCTCAATAGAATAAATGATTAAAAAGAAACTCAAGAAGATGAGTTCGTACATACTCCTGATAATTATGTACCTACGGATGATGAAACACAAGATGTAGATGATGAAGAATATGTAAGTATTAATGAGGAATTGTATGGTGATGTGAATGTAGAAATGAAAGATGTTGAACCTACTGATGAAGGCAAAGGTGATGAAGAGATAACTGATGTTGCATAGGATAATGTTAAGAATTCACAAGAAAAGGTAGATGTTACTATTGCTACACAGAAATAGAAGTCTGATGTTCCTCCATCTAGTTCCAGTCGTTTTGTATCATCCGGGTTTGGTAATTAATTCCTTGCCTGCTCTTCTAATATCCCTCTGACTGAAACATTTAAGGACAACACAAAAGCAGCAATTAACTCAATGTTGGACATTCAATTCCAACATGAAGTACCAATTATCAAGTCTTCATCTCTGCTCACTATACCTGTTTTAGTAATTCCTGAGGCCACAGTTCTTTCACCAATCCCTGAAATCACTACATAAGTTCCTGCAACAACTATCCATCCACTCATTCCCATTCTTACTTCCATCACCTCAACGATTCAACAATCAGCAACAATTCCCTCACCAACAATAACAACTGAAGCTTCATCCTCTACTACTATTTTTCCTGAGTTTAAAGCCATTTTGCTCTCCAGGTTAGAGTATCTGACTTGGAAAAGGAAGTCAAAGAGAGCAGAAATGTTGATCACTCTACAACATTACTTGCAACAATTAAGTCTGAAGTTCCAACAGGTGTAAAAGAGTATCTTGGAACAAATCTGGGAGACACTCTTCATAAAGTGCTTCAGAGACATACTACAGAACTCATTCAGGAACACTCCGTTCCAGCAGACGTCGTAGAAGTACTCAAACAGCAACAGAAACCACAGAAAAGTGTTGCAGACATCTAAAAGACGAAGATGGAACATGCAGCAAGACAACAAGAGTCTTAGTATACTATGAAATCATCTGATAAGGCTGCACTTCAAGAGTTTGATCAGAAACAAGCCATGTTCGAGACCATGACTGAATCAAAGTCATTCAACAAACATTCCAAGCACATGACTCTGTAACTACTCTTATGGAGTCAATACTTGAAGATGAAGATGCCATGAATCAAGGTGTTGCTGATTTAGACAAATAGAAGAAAAGAAAGCATGCTGATGGTGATAGAGATGAAGACCCTCCGGCTGGATCAAACCAATGGTTGAAGAAAAGGAAAACAAGCAAGGATACAGAACCGCCCAAAAGGCCAAAGTTAACTAGTTCTTCTAAAGATACCACACGTTCTCAACCAAAATCAACTAGTAAGTCTGTTCAATCAGAGGAAATAGTTTTTGAGGCTGCAGATACTGAGATGACATTAAATCAAGGAAATGACATGGGTGAATATGATGAACAACCTGATGTTGAGGCTGCTCTAAAGCTGGATTAGATCAAGAAACCTGTAAGGCCTCCTACTCCTGATCCTGAATGGAATAAAGGCAAATCAGTTGATAATGAACCGACACAAACTTGGCTTAATGATCTGTCTAATGTAGAAAAACCTCCTCTAACCATTGATGATTTAATGAGCACTCCTATCGACTTCCCTTCCTTTGTTATGAATCGTCTCTAGATCAGTGAACTCACCAAAGCTGACTTAGTTGGACCGATTTATAATCTTCTCAAGGGAACGTGTAAAAGTTGTGTAGAACTTGAATACAACATGGAAGAATGCTATCATGCTTTATCTGATCAACTTGACTGGAATAACCCTAAAGGAAATCGATGTCCCTATGACCTCAGCAAACCTCTTCCTTTGCACGAATCTCGAGGTCGTCTCATTGTCCCTGCTAATTTCTTTTTCAACAATGATATTGAATATCTGAGAGGAGGAAGCACTGACAGAAAGTATACGGCATCAACAACCAAGACCAAGGCTGCAAAGTATGAGATAAAAGGTATTGAAGACATGGTTACCAATTTATGAAGTCCAATAAAGGTAGTTTATGACAAGCACACTACTTTATGGATTTCTCACTAGGGACCCAAGCGTGAAAGGTTCTATGGATACGTAATCAACAGGGTGTCAAGGCATGATGTTTACTCAACCATGAGGATTTTGAGTGTGACTAGTGTTACTGTTGACGAGTGGTATGGATACAATCATTTGAAGGAGATCGTTATGAGAAGAGCATATCAAAAATTATACAAGTTCATGGAAGGTGACTTTCCAAGGCTACATATGAATGACATTAACGACATGTTGCTTCTCGTTACTCAAAACAAGCTCAACAACCTCGACGACAATGTCATTGTCCACTTGGCAGTGGGTTTACATATGTACACTCGAAGGATTGTCATTCAGTCGAGAGTTAAAGATCTTCAGCTGGGGTAAAAAGTTAGCAAAAGAAGCTCAACATCTCTAAGCCATGAACTAGTAATGTTGACGTGTCTCGAAGAGCACCATATACCACTCTTTCAGAGCCTCAAGGAGTAACTTACGAAGACATGCTAAAGAGGAAAAGACTGATGCGTACTAAAGAGCTCTACAAGTTCAGTGATGGCATACTCACTTTAGTTTGTAATACTCTAGATCAGATGCTGAAGAACCTCAAGTTGGGGTATAACAAGGACATGAAAAGGAGGAAGTAGACTGCAACAGATCAGAAGCAGCCTCGCATCATGATTAAAGACATTAATCAACAGTTACTGCATAGAAGGATTATGAGGAGCTTAAAAAAGTTCATTGGTGGAAGGAATTATGGGACTGACTACAAACTCTTACAGCGAACAGTATGGCTCTGTCATATGTTGGTTCTACACATTCAAGTCATGTCATAAAATAAATCTTGTGAATATGTATATAAAGTAGTATAAACTAGTAATATAGGCTAATATATAAGGTGTTTGAGTACAAACTTTTAAGAATTTCTTAGTAATTCAAAAAAATTCAAATTAATGTACTCAACACTATATATATACATATCCCTCATAATTTAAGATGGGGCATTAAAATGTCCCAATAAAGGCTTGTTAATAATGAGAACATTTTTCTCCCCATACGCTTAATTTTAAATCAATTGATATTCAAAATATCAAAAGATTTAACATTTTTGATAAGGGAAGAAAATGTTATTTAAAATATAAGGCTTATAAATGTGATCTTAATGACTCTAGTGCAGCTTCTCCCTCGTATGTGCAAAACACTTTCGAATATCGATGCACATATAAAGGGGGAGCAATTTTGAAAGTTAAAACTATCGAGGTACAAATGGTTTGATATTATATCACAAGTACCTTGGTTAAATTTTCAAAAAGTTTTAATGGCAATTGTGGCAATACCAATAGACTGATCATGTACTTAATTTTATAGAGTTATAAGGTGGTTAAGGTTAGGTATCTATCCTATGATCCAGCCAGAACTGGAGGGATTTACCTAGGGATATTCCATTAGATAGAATAGAAGTCCTTAGGTATGATACAAAAGGAGTAAAAGTGAGAAAGGGGATAATGCAGACTAAGACAGAGCTAACACTGGAACAAACCTAACAAGGTGTTAGTGATGAAATCTTGGTAAGCATTGAAGGGGTTGAAGAATGAAAATAAATGTAAAGATAAAGGGTGAAAAGAAAGAATCCCTCCTTACACTTAGGCAGAAATTGGGTCAATACCTATGCTATCAGAAACACTAAGCTATTGTCTGGTATTGAAGATAGTCATCATGGACCCAGTGATGTAATGCATAACCCTTCCTAGCCACTTAAGAACTCTCAAAAGACTCTTGTTTCATTTCTCACGTAGATTAAACACATTTCTATTGACTTTCTCACTCCGAGTCAGTTGGTATTGAAAAGGTGGCAGTCTGCTCCAGCCTTCGATTACTTAAAAGCAAAGTGCACTATCGAGTCTAGAGCCATAAAAAGATTATCCATAAAATCTCATTAGGACACCAATACAAAATATACTTGTTACTCATACACTATGAAAAACAAGAATGTCTTAAGAGTCCTACGCATTATCCTTATGTTATTGTCAGAACATCAGAGTGATACTAAAAGTATTCACAATGACGATGGAAATCCTTCTAGAGCCAACATCAAACAAGCTATGTGGTAGGTGACTTATGAGATCTTACATGGATCAAACTTGTGATACTGGATATCGATTCGGTCCAACTTATGAATTGACGACTTAATCGGGAAGATAGTAACTTATCGATTTACTCTTACCGTGTTGTCTGCTTTGAGACACTCCGGTAATGAGAACGGCTAGTGCAGCTGCAAAACCCTATCAAGAAGATTCTTTGGAATTATATCTAATCACAGACAGTATTTATACTGATTAACGGGGAACCGTGGTTATTGCAACCGTATTTGACGAAGTGACAAAGATACATTCGTCCGTATATGTTGTTTATCACTAACCCATTCATGCAGGTTTCCTAACGGCGGAAGCAGTTAACCGATGACGAGTCGAATTCTCATACCCAACCGACATATGTAAAGACATTATGAAAGCTCAAGTACATGTTTCAAAAGACTTCCGCTACTCTGATACTACACGTATTCCTTAAAATGACGAAGTGTTAAAGTTAAAGAATTTCAAGAAAGATGATTATACAAGCTTTCACGATAAAGAAAAATATAAGCATGTTGGTCCGAAGGTCACAAGATCACAAGAAGGCAAAAGATCACAAGATGATGATAGGAGATTAGATTCGGCTGATGATCTCAAAGAATCTCAAGATCACATACAAGTCAAGCTAAAGGAACAAGCTCAGGCCTAAAGTTTAAAGATCACTACACATATCACAAGATAAAGATCAAGAAATCAAAGACTACGAGCAAAAACTGAAGACATTTATAGAATACTGAACTTAAGTTTTTGTAAATTGGAGTGACCTCCCTTAGGGGGAGATTGTTAGAAATACGGGAAAGTCTCGGTCACTTCCAATATATTGTTAAGTAGCTCATAGGTAATATTTGGAACCTTATTAAGCTAACCGGGCCAAAGCCCATGGAAACCCTAGGTTATCCGTACCTTGTACTAGTATAAATACCATCTCCTTAGCTTGAAGATGGTGTTGGTCATTTTCATAATTCATAGTTTCTATTTTCCTTTTTCTCTAAAAGTGTCTAACCTTCTTTGTTTCTCTCTTTAGTTCTTTCTTTGCTAGTTTGTCATGTAATTGATAAACCAAGTTTCTACATAGCAGATATGGACGAGTGTCTTGTTCACACATCAAAGTTCAGTAACTTTAACCTTTGGTTTCGTGAGGACCGTTTTGCAGTATAAATACTGTACATGCGTTATCAAGATTCGATTATGAATGAATCCCCTTAATAGGTTTATCAGCTTAAAATGTGCTTTATTTAGAGCTGACATGTTTGGAGACGCTAACGAAGATTTTTGATATTCCATAACTGTTCCTATATCCGGATTCCCTTGCAAGTTAGGATAACAACGAATATAGGTGAATCATTGAAGCAAACAGTGAAGTAAGCAACAACGATTTTAGGTGTTTCTCGTCAAATCCATAAACCTGGATCACAATGGATTTTTAATTATCACATGTTGATCTTTTACAAGATTTCTCATGTCACCTACCGCAGTGCTGTTTGATGTTGACACTATAAGGATTTACATTCGTCATTGTGAAAAACTAAAGAGTATCACTCTGAATGTTCTGGCAAGATCTAATGATAATACACAGGACTCTTTGTTACACTTGTGTTCTTTGTTTGTGAACAACAAGTGTATTTTGGAATTGTGCCCTAGTGAGATTTTATTTTATCTCTTGGCTCTAGACTTGATTAGTGCACTTTGGTTTTAATGATCGGAGGCTTAGCTCTAGACTCGAATAGTGCACTTGTTGGTTCTAAAACTTTAATCCAAATCACACATATTACTTAAGAAATAAAGATATAAAGAAGATAGAACTAGAGAGAAAGAAGAGAGAGATAAGAGAGAAAGTGGGAGGATGTTGTATTGCTAGAATATAATGAGAATACAAGACAACTAATCTATTCTCTACATGAGGAGAAGGGTATTTAAAGGGCTGACATACTAGACGCCTAGGGTTTAAGAGATGATGGGTCAGGCTCGGATTTGGTTGGGCTTTGGCCCATAACGTATACAATATTAGCTTAAACCCCAAGCCTAGGTCCATAACTAGCTTATTACATTTGTTACAAACTTCCTAAAACGTAAGGCCGACACTATATAAATGATGTCTATGACTTTCCTTGTTAGACTTAATATTTTAAGGCTAACAGTAGGTGATGATTGTTTTGTTGAAGTTGATTCACCAATGACCTTTTATTTCTTTGCTTTCTCGCCCTCATGAATATCGTGATCAAGATCATCATGGGGCCTTTTACAAAGTGTAACCGTTTTGCATCTGTCATTTTGAGGTCTATCTGTATCAACACCCTTGCTTAACGCTTCAAACAAATCCGGATCTTGTTCCCTTATAATATGATCTACAAGCATTGCCTCGAACAACTTTTGTTTCATTTTAGAGTATGGGATTTGTAGAGTTGGTTTTAGGTGAATGGTGATTGTGTGGGATTCCATGTAACGTTGAATAGCTCCATCAATTTGACGTTAAAGAGGTGAATCAAGCTGCTAAGTGAGAGTTGTTTGAATCCTACGTTAAACAACTACATCTGCATGGGTTTGCAAAGAAGAATCAATCATGTTCGGTATAACTTCATTCATATTTGTTCCAATCCTGTGTACAGTATGTCACATGTGATTCTTGGTGACGAAGTGTTTCTTTACTTGCTTAAGTTTATTTATTTTTTGTAGTTGTGCAATTGTTCAACATAGATTGTTTATTCTTTAAGCTTGGGAAGTTGTTAGAGGTCGTGTAATAGTTGTTGCAGGGATGAGTGATGAAGTTGATGGCGTGGGATTACATGTGGAGTGGCTGTAGTGACCACCGATACCTGTTAGTTAATTTTGGTTATAGTAACTACAGAATCCGTGAGGACCGTTTGCACCCCATGTGTTAACATGTTAGATCAAAATTTTTGTAAAATTTCAAGCACTAACACACTTTTTCGAGCAAAAATCAAATTTTGACAATTAAAACGTGTTTTATTTACAATCACTCAAAATCATCATTTAACGAATAATACTACATGTAGGTCACATACATATAGCATAATCACACAAATATGGAAAGGTAAGTTCATAAGAAGGAGGAAGGAGTAGAGAGAAAATGTGAGTTCTCATAAAAGGAATAAAGGAAATGTGAATTACATATGAAGAACCACACCCCCTTACAAGGCAAAGAGGGTATTTATACTATCCACTAAGCTAGTGTCTTAACTAACTATTACTTAAGCTTAATCGACTCTTAGCGGGATAAGTATAATAGTCGGGCCATTAAACTTTTATTACAGTAATAATAAATAAATGTTCTAAATAGAAAGACCAATTATTAAGAATGATTAACACTTTTTCCATTCCTAACAAAATTCAAATATTCAAATTTGGTAATCCTTGATTAAGCCACAATTAGTATATTCACTAATCACATTGATGCAAGTAAAACAAGTGCTTTGCATCTTAAGTAAAGCATTAACACATAAAGGGAAAGTTGCATTTACGTAAAGTGGCCTTGATTTAATTGACCACTAACAGAGTAAACCCGTTACGTGATTAGAAAAGACATACGTAATGATTATGGTCATATAAATACTTTCAATTGAAGATTTAGTGAAAGTATGAATAGCCTGGGTTTGAGAAAAACAGTTTGGCATTGGCTAAAGGCATTTAGAAAGCATTTTGAGTTGGCATTTTGTAAAATGGAGGACTTGTTTTGGTCATCTCTCTAAGTCCATATATTGTTGCGAGCATACCTAACATCTCAGATATCATGTACGAACCTGTAATGAAAAAACCACTTTAGTCGGGTAAGAGGAAAGCCGACTTGGAAAAACCATATGCGCACTATACAGACCCTGTCGCATTGGTCAACTTAACGCCTCAGGGCTGGCAGTGGTGTGTTTTGGTTTTTGGTTACCGTTTGTGATTTTATGTGTCCCGAATATTTATTTGTCGTCATTAAAACATAAAGGATACTTTAGCCAATATTTCACCAATACAATGCTAGATTAGTTACTAAAGGTCTTAGTTAAAGAGAATGTATTGATTTTGATGAAACCTTCTCTCATGTTGTGAAAATGTCTACTATTAGATGCTTAAATGCCTTATATGTTAAAAATAAATGGCCATTTTTTCAACTTGATGTTAACAATGATTTTCTCTATGAAGAATTAGACGAGGATGTCTACATGACTATTCCTTAAGGTTTTTTTGATGATAGTAACAAAAACAAGGTTTGCAAGCTTGTTAATTCGCTTTATGGACTTAAACAAGCTCCTAGAAAGTGGGATGAAAAACTGGTTAGTGTGCTTAAGGAAAATGGTTTTGTGCAATCTACTAATGATCATTATTTGTTCACGGAAACAAAGAATGATAATTTTATAGCACTTCTAGTTTATGTTGATGATATTGTTTTAACTGGTAATTATGTGAAAGAAATTACGCAGTTCAAAGTTTTTTTGAAATCTAAATTTAACACCAAATACTTTGGAATTTTAAAATACTTTCTTGGGATTGAAGTACTTAAAACTAGAAATGATATATGTCTATTCTAAAGAAAGTATTGTCTTGAACTTCTTCAAGAGTATACTTTATTAGGTTGTCAACCTGTGTGTACACCTACGGAACCTAACTTTGTTTTATCTTATGTTTCAACTATAATTGATCCCTTACTTAACAATATTACTGGGTGTAACACCTAAAAATCAGGTTTTAGGTATTTATTTACGAGTATGCCATTGAGTAAGTTTGACTACGACTGTATACTTTTAAAGGTGTTACGTGATTGGTTAGTCAAACCCAATAGTCAAACTATAAGTATATGTATTATGTAGATGGTTTTAGAAAGTATGACGTGTCACAAATATGAATGAAGTATACATAAGGGACCATAAGTGTCAAATGGCCAAACTCTTAACTAACTTATCGTAACTGGTACTTCCTAGGATCTTCTACATTTCTCCCTAAGGTCCTAGTTTGGTATGTGTCGAGTTAGAGAAAGAAAAGGGAGGGAATCCATGTAAGGTAAATGGTGAATTGATGAGGAATCAAGGTCTTAATCAAGGGTTAAGTACATAACATTGATCATGTGCAAGTAAGTAACCTCTATCATATGTTGAATTGGTTAATTAAGAAGTTAGAGTTATGAGGTGAATTGGGGGTTTTCAGCAATTGATATTTGTGATTATGAGTTATGAGTTAAGGTTTTTTTAATAAACTAAGATAAATTGGTGATTTTGGGTTATGATCATGAAATGATCATATAATAATAAAGAAGGTTTTTGGCTATGGTTATGAGTGGTTTAGACACCCTTAATTGTTATGAAAATTATGCTTATTTATATATGTGTTAATTATAACATTAGGATGGCAAACTTGGATGATGATGATTTGGGTTTTTTTGGTAACTTAGCTTTGGATCTAAAGTAAGTAATTTGACTATAACATGGTCTTATGTTAAGTTTTTCATATTTGTATTATTTGTTTTGTGTTATATTATTGTTGTGATAGAGATGTAGACGACTTAAGGTTTAGTGTGTGTGGCCTAAGATTATGATGATGCTAATTCGTTAAACTAGATAGGACGTGGATTGCCTAGTTTCTATGCTAGTGAAGGTGTATGAAGCTTATGTTGATATGGATGAATGCAAGAGATTATGTGAGTTAGCCTCTTGGTCTAGTAAATGAAGTTTATGATGCATATATGTTTAAATGATGTATGATAACTTGTATTGTCTATTACTTACCAAGTCTTTCGCTTATGGTTTAGTTGTTTAACCATTTTGTAGGTGCTTATGAAAAGAAGGTAAAGGCTTAGGATTGGGCACGTGTTAGAATTATTAGTTATACGTGTAAACGTAAGTAAGATGCCGAATTATTGGTTATACGCGTAAGCGTAAGTAGGATGTCGAGCTCAATCAAGGTTGAACCCCCCACGGTGAAGTAAATGTGTTTTTGAATAGTCTTTTAAAGTGTCAATAGGGTACTTGTAATTATATACTTATGTATGTCCTTGAGTACAAGAGTTGTAAATAGAACAGGTCAAAATGAGTGTTTGGCAAAACACTTGTCACTTTGTAAAGTACGTTTCTGTGGGTCCTTACGACCAGTTTATACATTTTTATGTGTTGTATGTCGTGTAAATGAAATATGGAAGTCTTTATGTATTGTCGAAGCGGTAGAAGTCATTTTTTGAAAAATGGGTCAAAATATGCAAGTGCAATAAATGAGTCCATTTTAGATGTAAATGGGTCTTTTTTTTTTGACTAAATTAACCTTAAAGGGTGTATAGGAAATGGGTCTTCCTTACACAGAAAAGGGTCTATTTTTTAACCATTACTCACCTTAATAGAGTCTGCAGAAAATGAGTCTTTTTCAAGGTATAAAAAGGGTTTATTTTAGACTAATACCCATATTTTTAGTGTATGATAAAAGAAACTCGAGTCGAGAAAATGGCGTTTCACTAGGTATCAAAAGTTGCTTGGAAAACTCATTTACCTTACTCATACCTGATATATCATACTCATTTCACTGTCTTGTTCAATACATGGATTCTTCTTTAAAGTCTCACTTGACTTGTCCTCTTAATGTTCTGAGATATCTTTAAAATGCTCTAGGTAAATGTATTAGGTTTGCATATACACACTGTGAAAACAGCCTGGAAGGATATAGTGATGCAGATTAGGCTAAATGCTTAAACTCTATAAAATCTGTTGAGGGTATTGTGCCTTTTTTAATAAATGTTTGATCTCTTGAAAAGTTAAAAAAGAAAACACACTATCCAAATCTTATACCGAAGCAGAATACGAATCTATGTCTTTTACTACATGTGAAATTATTTGGATTAAGAAACTTTTAAAGAATTTAAATGTGAAAGTTTCTTTACATGTGAATTTGTTTTGTGACAAGAAATATGCATTACAACTTGCTGTTAATCCAGTTTCTCATGAAACTATCAAAGATCAAAACATGTGGAAATAGATGTGCATTTTATCTGAAAAAAATTGAAAAAGGTATCTTGAGTACAAAAAAGATTGGTTCCTCAAACCAAATTACAAACATTTTTACCAAGCACTTATTTGTTTATTGGCATAAAATTCTCTACGAAAAACTAAAGATGTTTGACATGTATATAAATCTTATTAAAGGGGAATGTTCAAATAAGCTAAAATAACTTGAATAATATGTTTCTAAACATGCTTATTAAACTTATACTTATTATTGGTTCTCGTATTTTTGTTTTGTAGTTATAATGATGGAATAGTAATCAATGGACCTTTTATAGAGAAATGAAACTTGGAATCAAGCTTATAGGAGTTATGTCTGCTTGTGAAGAAAGTCAAGAAGTTAGAGGACTAAAGTGAAAGATTTTGAGCTATATAATCCCTATTATACATGATCTAGTGTTTCACCTATCTCACTATCTCTCAATATGTCTTTCTCTTTTGATTAGATCATCTTGATGTGATGATTATCATATTGATAATAATCTTTTGTGTACTAAACACTATGTATTCGTTCAGTTCGTGACCCTGCCGACTAGTTTGGTTCATTAGTGGATCTGGTTATTATTTGTGGTTTAAATTCAGTTTTGATACCATGACACATTTTGGTTGGTAAAATAAATTGGTCCGCAACTACACATACAAGATTGTGATATGAACGAGGATGGCAGCCCGCGCTTCGCTGCGGGATGCTAGATTTTTTTTGTTTCAGAAATGCAGGCATGCAGCTGCTTATAAACTTGCTTCAATACCAGGGAGAATATTTCCTTCCAAAAATTCTCTTTCGTGTTCACATAAAAACAATACACTATAGTACACGTTCTCAGATCCTGCACATTCTAAATACACACAGTAGAACACTCACTCCCTCTAAACAGGTCGCGCTAATCTATCTTAACTAAAGCTTACAACAAAACAATGATACCATCTCTCTCGTTCATTTGTAATATCTATATGTTAACAAATAAATAGTATCTCTATTTGTAATATCCATATGAAAGAAAACAGCTTGTCCCTCTATTTTGATGTGTCGTCGGTGATTGCTACTCATATTTCGGTGAAACACCTCATTTCTCAAAACTAATTCAAGCCTAGTAGAATAGTGTATTTAGTATGTTTTTAGTGCAATGTCCAACCAAGTCAATATATATATATATATATATATATATATATATATATATATATATATATATATATATAATATAATAATAATATTACATATATATATAGATATAAATATATATATAATATTATATTATAACTACACATGTTAAAATGCTCAACCAAACATACAGTTATATGTATACCCATCAGGTCCATCGAATTCATATAGATATAACTAAATATAATAAATAGTAGATCATATGGGTGCTTGTGCTCATATATTTCATATAGCATCAACTGTACATAATGATCCTAAAGATATGGCAAATAGAAAAAGACATTAAACATTAATAAGCATCTAGACTCTAAACCATCTGCAATGCATTATTGTTCATAAACATACTCCGTATATATCACCATGGATGATAAAAGAAAAGGCGCAAAGTAAATTTCCTATTTAAAAAAAGCGCAGTGCATAATTATATATTCCGTATATATCATCATTTGCAACAGTGTAGCTTTTCTCACAATCAGTCCAGTCTAAATGGATTTCAAGGAAAAATCGAGTTGGTCTTCATAGTAGGCTATTAACAATCACCGACTTTAAAACACATGAAACTAAGAAAGATATGCAGACATAGAGATACAATAACAGATATTAATTAAAGTCCCTAATGTCATATCCTCTATAGAATGCATGCAGATACTTGTCCTTTGTATTAACAGATTATGACAACTTTGTTATCGATTAGACGAGAAGAACTTAATATTTCTCATAACCATAGGCGGAGCCAAAGGGGGGATACGGTGGGCTTGTGACCCCTCGCCTAAAGAATTATAGTGTAAACCTTTTAATTTTGCTGTCTTTTCTTGACTTGCCCCCCTTAAAAAGTGTCTGCCTTATTGAGATTGAAAGTAAAAATCGTGTTTTCTTTAGCTTCTATCATGTAAAGCATGTTTTATTTTGTTAAAATGGTGAAGAAATCATTCAAGAAGATGAAAAAACATTCAAGAAGATAAAAGAAAGATGATTCAAGCACATATAAAAGAAAAAAAGACAGATCTCAAAAGTTTCCGCCTACCTTCATTCGAAATGTTGTTGGTTCCTGCATTCTGAATAGCCATGCGATGAGTTGGTAAATGACGGTCTGCAACACGACTTCTTACACGCCGCTGTAAACTATCAGAGCTTTTTCTCTTTTGTTCAACAGAATAATAAAAAATCCATCTGCACAACAAAAAAACATGAAAAAAATGAGCGTTATTTAATCAGTCAAACAACATTATATTAAAAAAACAAATCTCAAAAGTTTGCGGCTACCTTCATTCGAAATGAGGTTTGATCTTGCATTCTGAGTAGCCTTGCCATAAGATGGTAAATGTCTGTCTGTAACATGGCTGCTTACACGTCGCTATAAACTATTAGAGCGCTTTTTGTTTTGTTCTATAGAACAATAAGGAAGTCCATATGCACAACAAAAAAACCAAAAAAAATCAGCACTATTAAATCACTCGAACAACATTAGACAAATAATAATTAAATAATATACATAAATGGCGGATCAATAAACTACATTTACCTACATGAAGGAACTGTACGTACCCAGCATTTCTGGTTTCCAAATCTCTATGGAATGAGGGTATAGCTTTTGTTGTTCCGCCATCTTTTTGTAGTGTGGAAAAGTAAAGTTTATGATCACTGACTACTGGTCTTATAAGAAACCTTACCGCCATGAAGCAAACATCAATCAAATGTGGCACGGGAAAAGTCACAGAGTCATGAAGCTATACTCACTTGTAGATGACTTTTCACTTCGTCATTGGTGAGACCATCTACTTGTATAAGCTCTCGAGTCTGCCTACGTATAGCTACTACAAAAAAATATTGATTTAATTTCCTGATCAAGGAGCAAAACCTAGGAATTTATACCATTATAAAAGTGAGCTGGTTGGTTTTCCAAATCTCAAAAAGCTGTTAAACTGAACAAATATGCTCATTTGAAGACCCCTAAAGTAATACGCCACATTATATTTTAATTATTTTGGCTATAGTCATTTATAAAAATGAGGCAGTCAGACCCGTGCGATGCACACGGGTTGTGTCTAATTGTTGATTACGTAATGGTTCTGTGAAATGTTGATGCCTAAGTTTAATGGTGCATATTTTTTAAATGGGCTGCGTAATGTTTAGCTTAGCATGTAACAGACCCATCTTGCAGCTTCTACATAAACTCAAAACATTGGAATTAAACATATTACCTACTGTAAATATTTCGTTAAGTCATCATTCCTAGGAACCAGCATAATCATTCTAGGATTAGGCAAACTTGTACCACCCGGTTGCCTATTCCCAGTAAATTTTGGCAAACCACCTGATTTAGCAGCAACAGCCATTATTGATAAGCTAGCATAGCAAGCTGTTGTTGATGAACAACATATGGTGATGTTGTATTATTACCCTGCAAACATAAAAAGGAGGAATAGAAGGTTATAAGCATTTTGCAAACACGTTAGACAACTTTTGACCAACACGATCTATTTGACCTGTTTCTTTTACAGCTAAATTAAACACTATTACCTATTCTACCCGTTACAGTTGAAATTCAACCCAAATTGATAAAAAATAATAAAGACAACACACCCATTATTAAAAAAAATTATACCTTCTCAAAAAGGCTCATGATATCATTTTTGACATCCTTCTTGGGCTACGATAGGTTGTATGAATATTCTCCATGAAGTGATTGCCTTTATATAATTGTTTAGTATAAGGTGGATATTCCGGCTCAGCACGTAACACCACACGACCACCCATACAACATTTGTTGGACCAAGGTCTCGTATTAGCATAGGAACCCGAGAGTTTTTCATTAAACCAAAACTTAGCACCACAGTAGCGGCAAACCTGATTACACAGACCTATATACACATATTTCAGTAGTGGAGCTGCATAACGTAAAAAAAAGTTTTAATTCTAAGCTAATAAGCACAGGAATGAAAGTTTCGCAAGAAAACCAAACATGTAGCTGTAAAGGTGCTTACTGTATGATGGTTGGCATCTTTGTATAAGATAATTATGCTGGTTTTCTTCGCGCACATGTGGTCTACCATTTACACCTGCATCATTGACAGTAGAAAGCTCATTTATCCCACCATAACTATAAGGTAAAATATTTCTATGACAATAGGACAATACAAAATAACGAAAGCATCTTTACTAGGGAGATTTAAGTGTACGTCTATACCAACCGTAGACTGAGGTATCATGGCACATTCTGGTGTATCAACACCTGCAATAACACATTCAAGGTTATTAAGATACCGGAAAACGTAAAATGTAAATACAGCAATTGACATTGTAAAATATACGCACGTGTCTCCCAAAATGTTCCATACGCTGAAGGAGTAACGTGTTTACCGACAGTAACAAAGCCAGTGTCACATACGAAAAATTGTTCTTTGCTAGTGGCAGTAAACGCATCATCATAAGAATCAGAAATATGAGTGTTTTCATTACGGTTTCCACGACATGTTGCTTTCATGCTGAAGACCTACTTTTGATGCTGCAACATGAACATAACAATGAGATCCACAAATACCATTAACGTATTGAGATTGTTATCTCTGTTTAATTTGCTACTGCAAGCCTTGTAAGGCCAATGAGCTCTTTTTTCCTTCATAGTTTTCTTGACTTATTAAGATTTATTACTTCTTATTTTCTTTAAAATTATATATTTATGAAGCATCTTTATAAATTCGCTGCTGATATCTTTTTTGATAGTTTTAAGCTTAATAGCTGCTTTTTATCAAAAAACCTTATGAGATAACGAAAGTAGCTTGCCAAAACATTTTCAAAGTGGTTAAGATACTCATTCAGAACACAATATTCTTGTAAGAAAAATGACAATGAGGAACGTTATCATCAAATTCCTTCATATTGTCCTAAGGCCCGTCTCCAATCCCGACTAATACAATAGATAATGGAAGCTTGCTTTCAAAACAGATCTTGCAGCAGCTTGCAGCAAGCTTGTAGCTTATCTTTTTTAATTAGAAGCAGATAAGGGGGTGTTTAGGATTTCTTACAAAATTAACAATTAGAAACAACCCGTTCCTTGGGAAGAAATTCGCCACTTTCCTTATGGTTGAATAGTGAAAAAAACACAACCTCCTGAATTCAGTCACCTGTATTTGCAGCAAGCTTACAGCAACTTGCAGCTTATCTTTTTTAATTAGAAGCAGATAAGGGGGTGTTTGGAATTTCTTACAAAATTAACAATTAGAAACAACCTGTTCCTTGGAGAGAAATTCGCCACTTTCCTTATGGTTGAATAGTGCAAAAACACAACCCCCTGAATTCAGTCACTTGTATAAAGTGTACTTAAATGTGGTTATCATGTCAAATTTTAATGATAGATATATTATACTACATATAGCTGTAAGCAAATATGTGGCTAGCAATGACATCCTATGATGTAGATTATAGAATGAACCATTAGAAAAGAATATCAAACCAACCCTGCATAAAACTATCAGTTACAAAAATATCCTAGGTTTGCACCATAAGCAATCATCAAATACCTTCATACAATTGTTTGCTATATGTTCGGGTTAACAAATTAGATATTTTACTTGGCATATGGTTATATAATAACAGATGATTTAGTACCTGAAGACATGACTGAATCTAGTGGGAGAAGACATTTGTAACACTACTAAATCATGTTAGACTGCATTGGACACCATGGAATTCGACAATGTAATTGACATTTTTTACACCCTGAGTATCCACAACCTCACCGCCCCCTTCATGAATGCAATCAAAAACTTCATGTCTCTGGATAATAAGCTATATATGTAGCAAACTTTAATACATTACAGTAAATCCATACAAAAACTAAAAATCTGCATACCTTTGGAACTGATTATTTGGCAATGTTGGTTGAATGCTTGTGGGTTTCCCTTGTTTTGGACCAGACATGATACTTACAGATCCCTTATTAGAAGATATGGTATCTACAATCAGAAAATGCAATCAGTGAACAAAGAAAGACATAATGATTTGGTCAGATAATGTGACACTTCCTTAGTTATAATGCTGAAACTAAGACAAATGTAAGTGATACATCTATTAAGGTTGCAATATACGCTCTGTTAGGTCTTGTTTATCTTGAATCATACATAATCAACCATGAAAGCTTGAAGAGAATAGTAAAGGATGACAAGTATTCAAATTTCAAATGTTATTAAATGGAGGGAAAAAGGAAAAGTTTATTACAAGGCATATACATTGGTGTTCAAATTTTCATTCTATGCCATCTATGTGCAATAAGTAAATTACAAACATGTGGTAATGTAAAAGCATACCTCAAGATCATCTTTATATCCCACCACAACCAATATATATCATTTTAGTTAATCTGCATACCAACATTCAACAAAATTATTTAAACTAATTTTTAATAGATCCCGAAAATGTACCTTTGTAAAGAAAATAACTAACCTTTAATACTATGATTGTTGCTCTTCTCGCTTGATTATTATTTGGAAATGTGCTCCTGCTTAAATCATCAACCCAAACACTTTAATTACACTTGAACCTTTTAAAACATCAAGTGAATTCAAACAAACCTAAACAAGTGAAATTTATAATGAATTTACCTGGACATTGTTTTCATCATAAACATGGTTGTGCATAAAAACACATCATTACGTTTGTAGCAAATAAATTAAAAGATTTAAGGCATCATATCAAACATTAACATAAAAGATTATATCAAATTGGCGTTACAGTATATTTCCTAAAATTTAAATACATAAATCTTACCTCAATCCAAGTATTTCAATTTCAGTCACTTGGTTTAATTTAGTTTTCTCGTTGTGATAGGGCTTGGGGTTTGCCCGACATTTTAAATTCATGATTATTATTATAATGAAACTCGAAAACTTATTAACTAAGTTGGTTTTAATAAATTAAAAACAACAATGACTCAAAATTACGCCTAAATTTGTAAAATAATTATGAATAAATTGAAAAGATGAAAATGAATAAAGCAAATCAGTGTTGGTACGTTTAGCAAATTATGGGGATGGTTGGAAGATTCATTCACTTGGATGCATTCATGGACTTGTAACCGCAAACCCATTCCTCTTCATATTACATCTCGGCAAATTGAATTGAATGATCCTTTACTTTTAATACAATGGTGCATCAGGGTTTTTGTACCTATGGCTCTATGGGTGAGACAAAGTTTTTCATGATACAACCCATTAAATTTTAGGGGTTGTATCTTTTAGTATAATAGATACACCAAATCTAGATAACTTGGGGATCGGGTAAATAGCCGAAGCATATTTAAATTCTAATTTCTTAAATTCTTGTTTCTTTACTTCTTATTTCTTAATTCTTATATATACTACATATAAAGCAAATTGCACTCTCTTTCTTCATTTAATGCCTCAAAAATTTTAAGTAATCCAAGTTATGAGGCATATCGTTCGAGACTTCTAATGCACAATAACATAATTCTAAAGCATTTACAAGTTTTTAAAGCTTTGTTTACATACTATTAAATGCACTCATAATCAAAGATTCAAACTTCTTATAATCAATGCTAAATCTAAAAATACCCCCTTACTCAAACGTGCAATTAATGTAACACATTGTACAAGCTAAGCAAGTTACTAATGCATTATTTTAATTATAACTCAAGCAAATAAAAAATGCATTTTTAACAAATATTTATAAAGCTTAATTTTATATAAATCAAATAGTTATATTGAAAAACGGAAAAACATTGCTCAGTAAAATATTTAGTATTACAAACAATGAAAAACATTAACATTGGTTAAAGAGTTAAAACATGCGACGTCGAATTATTAACATTTATAAATTATTATCACAAAAAATGTAATAACTTGAAAAACATTGTTTGTCGTAATTTTTTATTTTAGGGTACCCGTTGCTGCAATGTGTGAGTACCCTGCTAGTTTCTTTAATTCTTATTTCTATATCTCTTATTTCTGAAACTCTTATTTCTTTAATTCTTATTTCTATATTTCTTATTTCTTAAACTCTTACTTCTTTAATTTTTATCTCTTAATTCTTATTTCTAAATTCTTATTTCTTTAATTCTTATTACTTTAATTCTTATTTCTTTAACTCTTACTTACTCGTCAATCACTACACAACCAAGATACAAAAGCCTTTTACAACACTTATACAAATTCTTATACAAACACATATACATGATTTCATTTTCATATATCATATCTAAGATAGAACTTATTTATAGGTCGTGGCCGGGCACCGTTGCACGTCATTCTGTGATCATCTATTTTTGGCTACTTTCATTTCTATTTGAGGTTAGTTCTCGTAGCCCCATTTTCAAACTATTTTCCTTGGAGGAAAATGATACTCAAGTCGATTTCAAACTGTTTTCTTCTGTGCTAAAACAAATTCTATGCTTTTGGGCAATGCTTTATGCCTATAATTGTGTATGTGATTGCTGATGTACATGTTCATGCATGCTATTGGGTACACAACTAATGCTCGGGTGCATATGTTTATGCATGCCAATGAGTACATACATATATCTATTTGCCGACCTATGTTAGCTCTAGCTGGTAGGCTTTAGGTGCGGAGGACTATAAGTGCTTGGACCATTGACGAATGGTTGGTATGGTCTTGAATGCTATGATATGATATGATTACAAATTTCTAATGGAATGCTATGTATACTGCTTGCACTCCGCTTTTATATTGCACTATTGTCCTACTCAAATTCTGGCACAACAACTGGGTTATACTCTAAACCTACGAGCTCACCAACCTAGTGTTGACCTTTTCGAGTATCATTTTCAGGTGATCCGCATTTTCAAACAGGAGGTATTTGAAACCAAAGTTGACGAACTTCCAAGATGCTTATCTAATGACAAGCGTTTATTTTTATCCAAGATTGTATTTTGTGAAACTTTGTAAATCAAATTTCTTGTAATAAATTTTGGTGTAATCTCCTATCTTATGCGATGTCTCCAAAACGTCACACCTCGTGTTTCCGCCTTAGACAGGGTGTGACAAAATACCCTCCCTAGTCAACACCATAATTTTTGGTGTTATGGAGACCCTACTTTTCTAGTTTTTTTATTCATTTATATAAAAAAAACTTATAAACTTAAAATTTAAATTTCATTAATTAAAAAAACACATTACATACACTTAAATAAAAAAAATACATAAACTTAAATAAAAAAATACATAAAATAAAATACGACAACAATTTAGAAATTAAAATACGTAGCCCGGGTATTGTCTTTCAAAGCCTCGATCTTCGTCGCGTCCTCCGGATTCATCCCGGTAGTGTCGAAAGTAAGAATCTTCAAGTCTTCGTTTCTTTTTTGAATTTCGCAAACTGCGAGTGTAGCCGCTAGCTCGCGATCCATTGATTCTTTTTTCGCTTCACTGTCCAACAATATCTGTTGTTGCATCAATTCGGTAATTTGCGCTTTCGATGAACCGGAAGTCTCGGATGAGCTTCCCGAGGAACGTTGAGCTTTTGACTTTCGTGGATCCCCAGATGGACGCGGTATATTATCGTCTCCAAACATCTCAGGGTATTTTCGGTTACCCGTCATCAGGTTCTTCGTGCTTATGTTAACTCGGGGTTTGGCCACTTATATTTATCTTTTAAAAAAAGCCAAGCACTCCTATGTCGAAACTCACTTTTTGTTTGAATATGAAACAAAGTGAGTACCCGGGTATACAAATTTTCTTCATTTTCGCCACTTAAAAGGTTTGTTTGGTCGTAAATCGAGTTAAACTTGTTAACATCATGATTCATCGGCGTCCACTTACCCGTCAACTTATTTTTATTTCGCACCTTAAAATCTTGTTCCTCGGCTCGCGAGTTGTATATGGTGATAATTTTGTACCAAATAGTATCCCTCCCTTGGTCATTCCCATTTTTTGGATCTTCGGATACTTCGATGAAACATTTCGCCAAAAGTCTTTCCACCTCTTGGGTCCAAAAGGACCGACCGGTGTTAGTTTCCCGAGGTTGTTTGTCCCGAGCTTGTTTTTTGGAAAACGGTTTTTTTTTGTGTGACGGGCCTCCCTCATCCTCGGTGTTGGCTTGTGGTTCTTGGGACAAATGAGGTGGAAATTGGGAATGTTGGGATTGTTGGGTTTGTTGGAATTGTTGAGATGTTTGTGTTTGTGATAACCAAAATTGAAATTGCTCGGGAGTACAATTGACAAACGGGTTTTGGCTTAGGGCTTGAAAGTTGGCAAACGGGTTTGGGATTTCTATGTTTGGGCGTGATGGCATTTGGGAGTTGATGGAGTTGCCGGATGATGGAGTAGGGGGATTAGACGAATACGAAGAATTTTGTAGGTTGATGAAGTATTCGTTTATCCAATTATTTGGATTCGAATTCATATTGGGAACCATTGGAGGTGATATGTAAAAATTAAAAGTGATATATAAAAGATTGGAAGTAATATATACAAGATTGAAAGTGATATATAAAAAATAAGAGTTGTATAGGAATTTATAGTGTTTAAAGTGGGTAATTTTGGACCAAAAAACCATAAAAAATGGCTAGTTTTTATACACTACCGTTTTATAACGGTTTTTTTTTTAATTTAAAAAAAATAAACGCGAGACACGGTACGGTGTCTCGCATTTTCAGGTCGCGTTTTCCCGGACCATTTGGGGGGATGTGGGCGCGAGACACGAAAACGCCACTTCTGTTGTGGTTGTGCCGTTTTCATGTAGTGTTTTCGTCCAAGCCAAAATCCAAACACCATACCGTGAGCTCTTATAGAATGGAATAACAATAAGTCTTAGTAAAAATAATTTTAATCCGGATATTCTTACTTAAACTCATAAAGAGGATACATGAGTTGTTCGTATGTCGAAACATTTCGGGGTCTTTTTCGGTTACCCGTCCTCGGATGGAAGCGGTATAGCATCGTCACTAAACATTTCGGGGTCTTCTTTGGTTACCCGTCCTCGGGTTCTTCGTTCTTGTGTCAACTCGGGGTTTTGCCACTTATATTTATCTCTCAAAAAAAATCCAAGCACTTCGATGTCGAAACTCACTTTTATTTTGATCACGAAACAAAGTGAGTACCCCGGGTATACTATACTGGTGTTGTGTGGTACCTGGGGGTGTAACCGGGTAAAAAAAAAAAAAAAAAAAAAAAAAAAAAAAAAAAAAAAAAAAAAAAATACAAATTTTCTTCATTTTCGCCACTTAAAAGGTTTGTTTGGTCGTAAAGCGAGTTAAACTTGCCAACATCTTTATTCATCGGCGTCCACTTCCCCATCAACATATTTTTATTTCGCACCTTAAAACCTTCTTCCTCGACACGCTTGTTGTATATGGAAAGAATTTTGAACAAAAAAATATCCCTCGATTGGTCGCTCCCATATCTTGGATCTTCGGAAACTTCGATGAAACATTCCGCCAAAATTTTCCTCCTTTGGGTCCAAAAGGCACGAACCGGTTTAGCTCCGAGGTTGGATGCCATAGCTTGTTTTTTGCACATGATGTTTTTTCCAGTTTTGTTTTGTGTGTTTGAGCGACGTCGCGCCATCAGTCCTCGGCGTCGTGATTGGTAGTTCTGTGGACAAATGGGGTGTGGAATTGGTTATGTTGAGGTTGTGTGGGTTTGTTGAGGAATTTGGTGTTTGGATAACCAAAATTGAAATTGCTTCGAGAGTACAATAGACAAACGTGTTTTAGGGACGGAGTCTTAAAGTTGGCGAACGGGTTTGGCATTTGGAAGTTGGGGTGTTGTATTTGAGATGTGCGGAGTTGGGCGGATGTTGGAGTAGGGATTAGACAAGACGAAGAATTTTAGAAATAGTTGAAGTATCGTTGAATCCTAATTGTTGGGATCCATTGGAGGTGATAAAAAAATGGAAGAGATATTTAAAAGATTGGAAGTAATATATAAAAGTTTGGAAGAGATATATAAAAAAGGGAGTTGTATAGGGTATTTACAGTGTTTAAAAAAAAATGTTGGGTATAATGTTTAACCAAAAACCCTAAAAAAAGGGCTCTTTTTTTCAAAATCCCGTTGCCTAACGGCTAGTTTTTTTTATAAAAAGAAAAGTATATAACGTGAAAACGCGAAAACGCGAGACGCGGTACGGCGTTTGGCGTTTTCGCGTCGCGTTTTCCCAGAGCGTTTGGGCTGGGGATCCCGACGCCAGACCCCAAAACGCCACAAAAGGTGTGGTGTTCGCGTTTTCGTTTGGCATTTTCGACGATGGCTTGAGCCACCAGCCTGTACCCCTGAGCTCTAAAAAACATGAAAAATTATAAATTTACACTTAACTTCATATTATTTATTTAAAAATTCAACCACTAAAGTTTTATTAATTACCTTTTTTTTTTAAGTTTTTGTTTTCACAAATTTGACACATATATTTTAATGTGTTTTTTTCTCCACCAAATTTTTTAATTTTGACCAACTTAGATTTAATTTTGACTTTTTAGCCAATCACATCGCACGATTTTGCCAACGTGTCAAAATCAAGCGTTTTGATTGGTCATTTTTTTTCTATAAGATCAAATCTTATAGAAAACTCCGAAATGTAATTCTTTAATTATATAAAAGATATGGTTTTTATGGTTCTAGGCCGTTGAGTTCACGATAAGCTTGTTAATGGTTTTTTTGTTTGGTTTTGATCTTCATATAAGAAACCTTCTCTCCAACTCTCAAGCGAAATGACAATGTGTCACAGGGTCACTATCATCTTGAAGTTTCACATTACACGGATTTAAAAATCTAATTGCCAACATATCTTACACTATGAATTTGATCTTTGCATAATCTAACAGGACTTTAATAATTTATTAGAATCGGTTTTACTTAATAAAGTCAGGAGAAATGACCCATTAACTTATGGTTAGTTAATTCTTCAAGTCTTAGATTTGCAAAAGAATATAAGCAAGACCAAGCCGTTGTAGTATAGTGGTAAGTATTCCCGCCTGTCACCCGGTCACCCGGGTTCGATCCCCGGAACGGCATAGATTTTTTAAAAGAGACAAAAATGCTTTCTAACCAAACTAACAGCGGTGGTAAAAAAAAGTTGTGTTTAATAAATTACAAATAGTGTTTCATATGTTTTAATTATTCTTTTAACATCTATAGGTAATTATATTTTTAGTACATTCTTGTTTGTCAAGCGGTAGACGATAACTCATGTTTACACTTGCAAGACGAAACAATATTTTGATATAAAGGAAGGAAATGCGAAGGAGAAGAAGAAGACTTTATTGATAGAAAGAAGGTTAACAAGGTATAAATGATTTACGAGTATGAAACATTAAAACATACATAAATGAAGGTAATTAAACTTTAATGCAAATAAAGAAAAAAAGGTTGAATGGGAAGGCATCAAGGCAACTTTATTATGATGCAACCGGTCAATCTTATTGTCTTGTTATTGCGCTTGGGTTAAAGAATCATGTGCTTTAATAGTGTTTTGGGGGTGGGGGAGACTTATATTTGTAAACTGGAGAAGGGTGAGGCTTTGATGGTTTATAAGGTGAAGGAGATGGTGGGGGAGGAGACTTGTAAATATATGGAGGTGGCGGGGATGGTGAAGGAGGAGGTGGGGACTTGTAAACATAAGGAGGAGGTGGGGACGGAGATGGAGGAGGGGGAGATTTATAAACGTACGGAGGTGGTGGTGAATGTTTTGGAGGCGGGGGAGAATTATAAACGTACGGAGGTGGTGGAGAATGTTTTGGAGGCGGGGGAGACTTGTACACGTATGGAGGTGGTGGTGAATGTTTTGGAGGAGGCAGAACAAAAAGTCGAGAATAGTAGACAAAAGGAGGTGGTTGGGAATGGTAAGGGGGAGGTGGTACTTGTAAACATAATATAGGTGGTGGAGATGGCGATCGGGGGGAGGGGGAAGACTTATAAACTTATAGGATGTGGTGGAGAATCGTTTGGAGAGGGGGAGACTTATAAACCGTATAAGTGAGGCGGTGGATGAATGTTTTGGGGGAGGGGAGACTTGTACACTGTATGTAAGGTGGGGGGAATGTGATGGAGAGGTGGTGACTTGTACGCGTACGGAGTGGATGGGTGATTGTGATTGGCGTTGGTGGAGAGTTGTACACATAACGGAGGGTGGTGGATGAAGTTGTGGTTGGGGAGGGTACCCATTGAATACATATGGAGTGTGTAGAGGGGAAGGTGATGTTGGGGGTGGGGACTTTAAAACATAAGAGGCGGTGGAGACGGTGATGGGGGAGGTGGAGACTTGTACACGTAAGGTGGTGGTGGAGAATGTTTTGGAGGAGGGAAGACATGTACACATTGGATGGAGGGGGATGGTGATTGCGGAGTTGGAGATTGTACACATAACTGAGGTTGTGGTTGAAGTGATGGTGGGGGGAGGGACTTGTATACATATGGAGGTGGTGGGACAGGTGAGGTGGGGTGGGGACTTATACACATAAGGAGGGAATGGCGTGAACGGTGATGGTGGAGGTGAGACCGTTGTACCGTAAGGTGGTGGTGGAGAATGTTTTGGAGGAGGGGGAGACTTGTACACGTATGGAGGTGGTGGAGATGGTGATGGTGGTGGTGGAGACTTGTACACATACGGAGGTGGTTGGTGAAGGTGATGTTGGGGAGGGACTTGTATACATATGGAGGTGGTGGGGAAGGTGATGGTGGGGGTGGGGACTTATAAACATAAGGAGGCGGTGGAGACGGTGATGGGGGAGGTGGAGACTTGTACACGTAAGGTGGTGGTGGAGAATGTTTTGGAGGAGGGGGAGACTTGTACACATATGGAGGTGGTGGGGATGGTGATGGCGGTGGTGGAGACTTGTACACATACGGAGGTGGTGGTGAAGGTGATGGAGGGGGAGGGGACTTGTACACATAAGGAGGTGGTGGAGATGGTGATGGAGGAGGTGGAGACTTGTACACGTATGGAGGTGGTGGAGAATGCACTGGAGGAGGTGGAGACTTGTACACGTATGGAGGTGGTGGAGAATGCACTGGAGGAGGGGGAGACTTGTACATGTATGGAGGTGGTGGAGATGGTGATGGCGGTGGTGGAGACTTGTACACATATGGAGGAGGCGGTGAAGGTGACGGTGGGGGCGGGGACTTATATACATACGGAGGAGGTGGTGGAGACTTGTAGATATGCGAATAAGGAGGAGATTTGTGTAGATGAGGTAGATTTGGCAATTTGTATTTAGCTGATGGTGGAGGCGGAGATTTGTAAACGTAAGGCGATTTTGGATATGTATGTTTCACTGGTGGCAATTTCCAACCTTTGGGTTTTGGAGAACTATAACCATATGGTTTATCAGCAATGACAATTGTAGCTAATAAGAAGAAAACAAAAGCATACATAAGTTGAGGTGAATACCCCAACAGCCCAAGGGTTCCCATATCGATAGACCCTTACTTTTATGAGACTAAGATTTGTGTTTGTGTGTTTATATGGTTGGATTAGCAGTCTTTTTATATCAATCGATGACACTTTTTTAATACAGAATACAGGTTGTCATAGTATTTGTTTATTTTTTTCTGCAAATAGAGCTGCGTTAATGGATTCCCACTCGGTGTTCTTCAATTTGTTTATTAAGTCAACTATATATGTCTCTTCAAAAAGTCAGATACATAGTTGGTGAGTGCCGGTGGATAATTAATTAGCTTATGATTCAAAATGGTACTCCTTAAGATTGTACGGAGTAATGTATTTGTATAATTGTTTTGTAGATAGGACACATTTTGCGAGTTTAACAAGTACTGAATAACCATAACTTGACTACTACAAATACATGGACAATTGGACATACACTTGCGGATTATCTATACATATCCAAAAGCAAGAGTCGAGACGACGTGACACATATATATGCATGGTTTGCTTTCTTTTTTACCACCGATATCACAAGAAAGTTGCAAATTTTTGGTAGTGAATATGTGGAGGAGCAGTGACTACTGATATCGTTTCTAGAGAAACAAGTTCGCTTATATCTGAATATTTGACAGTTTATTAGCTAGGTTTACGACAATCTTTACAATGTAAATCAAAGCTAGTATGACTTGAATGTATCCACTTCGTAAACTAATGGTCTAACTGAACATTTCCCAATTTCAGACCCGACCACGGTGAACGGGCAGAGCTATTTGACCCGATTTCCTTCACTCCCTGATGCGGCACTTATCATGCCATATCACCCACTATAATCAAGACATATGATAAAACGTTAAACAAATTTACAACTGAATAAGACAACCATAAGCTAAAAAATACAGGGCCAAGATTTGATAAGCTAATGAGCCAAGTAATATTTTAAGGTTAAAACAACCACCAACCAGAATCTCAAAACCACTCAAGGTAACAAACTTATATGCATTTTGAATGGATCAGTAAAAGCTAAACATGAATCCAGAATACCATAAATTAAATAACGTCATTGCCATCAAGACCGTATATAATCATGCAATAGCACCTCCGAATCTTCACTTTAAACCGAATCACTTATCAAGAAGCGTAATATTATGGAAAATTGAATCCCTTAGCATGAGAAGAATGTATTTACAATTAACAGCAAAACGAATCCAATTGCTGACTTTTGACTTAAACTAACTTTGGTATCTGATAAACACTAGGCTTCGTTTGTTTTTTTTGAGGTTTTACCTCTTTATCTACAAACCATGTCCGTTTGTTTTTGTTCTAATTAAGTACTTCTATCATTTTTGTTTCTTTATCTTTTTACTAGTGTTTTTTACGTTTTCGTCTGTTTTGTCAGTTATTTTACGTTTTCACCAGTTATTTTACGTTTTCGTCAGTTTTTTTACGTTTTCTTCAGTATTTTTACGTTTTCGTCAGTTCTTTACGTTTTCGTCTGGTTTTTTTACGTTTTCGTCAGTTATTTTACGTTTTTGTCAGTTTTGTTACGTTTGCGTCAGTTTTTTATGTTTTTGCCTTTTTTTTACGTTTTCGTCAGTTATTTTACGTTTCGTCTGTTTTTTACGTTTTCGTCAGTTTCTTTTTACGTTTGGGTCAGTTTTTTTAAGTTGTCGTCTGTTTTTTTTTTTGCGTTTTCGTCAGTTATTTTACGTTTTCGTCAGTTTTTTTATGTTTTCGTTAGCCTTTTTACGTTTTGTCAGTTTTTTTACGTTTTCGTCACTTTTTTTACATTTTCGTCAGTCATTTTACTTTTCGTCCTCTTTTTATGTTTTCGTCTATTTTTTTACGTTTTCGTCAGTTTTTTTACGTTTTCGTTACCTTTTTTATGTTTTTGTTAGTTTTTTTACGTTTTCGTTAGATTTTTTACGTTTTTGTCAGTTTTTTACGTTTTTGTCAGTTTTTTTACGTTTTCGATAGCTTTTTTACGTTTTTGTTGTTTTTTTACGTTTTCGTCAGTTTTTTTACGTTTTCGTCAGTTATTTTACTTTTCTTCCTTTTTTGCGTTTTCGTTTGTTTTTTTACGTTGTCGTACTTTTACGGACGAAAACTTGAAAAAACGGAGAAAAACGTAAAAAAACGTGCGAAAACGTAAAAAACGGAGGAAAATATAAAAAGACAGACGCAAAAGTAAAAAAGACGGACGGAAACGTAAAAAGAAGGGCGAAAACGTAGAAAAAATGTACGAAAACATAAAAACGGACGAAGACATGAAAACAAGCAAAAAAGTTAAAAAAAACAAACGAAAAAATAAAATAACGGACGAAAACTTAAAAAAAACAGACGAAAACGTAAAATAACTGACAAAGATTTAAAAATACTGACGAAAACGTAAAAAAGCAGACGAGAACGTAAAAAAGACAAAAACGTAAAAAAACGGACGAAAACGTAAAATAACTGACGAAAACGTAAAATACTAACGAAAACGTAAAAAAACTTAAGAAACGTAAAAAAATGACGAAAACGTAAAAAAAAACTGACGAAAACGTAAAAAAACTGACGAAAATATAAAAAAATATTATATATCGTAGAAAAACGGAGAAAATGTAGAAATCGTAGAAAACGGATTAAAATGTACAAAAAAGAAAAAAGACGGTTGAAAACGTATAAACCCAAAAAAATATGAATTATTTAATTATTGTAGAAAGAAGTGAGAAGAAGAGGCAAAAAGTGAAAGATTTTGTCTGAATTAGTGAAGATGTAAGAAGTACTTTTTAACACTTATATCTGAAAAAAACAAACAGATACGTTTGAAAGACCGAAGACAAAAGAGGAAAGAAGTGCTTATTTAAAAAAAACAGACGACACCAATTTGTTGATCTTCAATTGGCGACATTGAGCTAGTATTTTATTGACCAATAAATAGAATTCGGGGAGCTTTGATTTTTTATCTGTCAATCTTTAATTGGCGACATTGAGCTAGTATTTTAATTATCGACGAATAAATAGAATTTAGAGAGCTTTGATTTTCTACCGGATGATTGAAGCTAGAAGTTAAGATTAGGAACATGAGTCCAAAAACTTGATCTTGTTTGGAGAATGTGCTTGTTTTAATGAAATCTCTTATTTCAGGTAAACGAGATAAGATTTCAATGAGTAAGCAATCCGGTGATAATGAGAGATGACAAATGAATAACCTTACCTCACTAATCCGTCGGTAATTAATGATGGATTACCAACGGATCTTCGTTCGTCGGACGTATTACCAACGGATCTACGTACGGAATACCAACGGTATCTCCCACCCTTCATTAGTTCGTCAGAGATCCGTCGATATTGCTTGACTAATTAGTGACGGATTTTCTTGCGTCAGTCTGTTGGTATTCTGTCGGCACATTCTCTATCAGTAATCCGTTGGCATTCCCTCTGTAATATCCAAGGGATTGGTTTCTACCGGTAAATCCGTCATCGTTGCTCTGTTTTCTAGTAGTGAACACACTCAATAGATCTTCTTTAACTTCGAGTTTGATTCGTTTTAGGCCATTTTTAGGTTGAGTTTGTTCTATTTCCGCAGTGTTCATAGGTGATTTGATTTTTTCTCATGACTATAATTAGTGTTAACGATAGATACAAATTAGGATATCCCAATCAATAAAATACGTAATCTATAACAATTATTAAGATGGTCTACATAAATGTAAGGGATATACACAATCTTGTACATAATGTTTTAACATCATAACTCTTGAAGACATCTTTGTGATGATTAGTGAATGAATAAGACACGAGTGAATTTGATATAATTTGTGAATGCTTTAAAATGCTACAGTTGCATTGCTACAATTTTTTAGATTTTTGTTTGTTTGCGAAAACAATTACATAGTAAAACAAAAATTAATTCTAATAATTATTTTTGTATACCTTTAGGTGTTTAATCGAGTTGAAGAACACTGCCAAACATAAGCTCAACTCGATTAAAAGACATATGATAATTAAAGCTTTTATTAAGGTCAATTTATTCACTCGATACCATCAAGCTCACTGATTAAATTTTGGCCGAGGACAAAATGTTAACCCAGTTCATTTTCCCTACTTGAATCATCCTCGAGTACCTATTTGAAGTCCTTCTTCCTCTAAGAACTCTACATTGTTTCTGGCCTCCACTATTGACGTGACTTTTTTTTAAACATGTGAAGTGTTTAACACTTACAAAACGAAACAGCTTTATGATATAAAGGAAGAAAATGATAAGTATGGGAAGAAATTGTTGATCAATAAAAATTACATGTTCTCATTGATAGAAAGAAGATTTACATGTATACATTAATAATTCATGAAACATTAGAACATAAATAGATGACGGTAACTGCATGAATACACTTCATTAAGAATGCCGGAAAAGAAAAAATTGTATTGGAAGGCATCAAGGCAAATTTACGATGATGCAACAAGTCAGTATTGTCTCGTTTAAGAAGTGTGTGCTTTAATAGTGTTTTGGTGGCGCAGGAGACTTGTATTTGTAAACTGGAGAAGGGTGAGGCTTCGATGGCTGACGTGGTGATTTATAGTAATATGGATGATGAGGCGAGGAAGATGGTGGGGGAGGAGACTTGTAAACATATGGAGGCGGTGGGGATGGTGATGGAGGAGGGGGAGACTTGTACACATATGGAGGCGGTAGGGAATGTGCTGGAGGAGGGGGAGACTTGTACATATATTGAGGTGGTGGGGAATGTGATGGAGGAGGGGGAGACTTGTACACGTATGGAGGTGGTGGAGAATGCCTTGGAGGAGGTGGAGACTTGTACACGTATGGAGGTGGTGGAGAATGTCTGGGAGGAGGGGGAGACTTGTACATGTATTGAGATGGTGGGGAATGTGATGGAGGAGGGGGAGACTTGTACACGTATAGAGGTGGTGGAGAATGCCTTGGAGGTGGTGGAGACTTGTACACGTATGGAGGTGGTGGAGAATGTCTAGGATGAGGGGGAGACTTGTACATGTATTGAGGTGGTGGGGAATGTGATGGAGGAGGGGGAGACTTGTACACGTATGGAGGTGGTGGAGAATTGTAACACCCCCAAATTGGGTCGCAGCGGAATAATGTGTCCGGGAGCATTACTTCATAGATCAATAGCACAAGATATGAGAACGACCTCTAAAAGAGTCGTTTGAAATACGATACATTGGATTTATTGAAATTGTTTAATACAAAGTACAACGGCTTAAATTGTTCAACATTGAAATAACAAGATTTTAGATCATAACAAATATCCCAAGATGTAATGACTCCAAATCTTTTATGCATGACTCCCCAAAAGAGTATCCCCAATGTATCCTTAGCACCTCGTGCCTCATTGACCTGAGAAAACATGCTTTAAAACGTCAACATAAAGTTGGTGAATTCATAGGTTTATGTAAAATGTAATGTAGGACCGCAAGATTTTCCCCGTGATAATGCAACAGATGCAAACATCACAAAAATATAATTACGTTTCCCTAAGCTCATGACACTGAAGCTCGACATGTATCGAATGCTATATAAATTGCAACATTGCCCGTTGATGATGTTCTAAACCGCACACATCCTAAAATACGGCCAGGTATTCGTCGATTGTCCGGTAAACCTGAACAGTGGCGCTACTCACGCGAAACGTGGATGTCATTCCAAATAGATCTATTTATAACACTCGCGCTTATAATTCAGTAAATGACAGTTCATGATAGTGGGCTCAGTGGGTTATCGCTACTTAGGCAAACACGTAATCATTGCATAAAATGTACACTTGCGTCTAATTTGTAAAACAAAGCATGTTCTCACCCCAAAAATGTAAATTATTTAAACACATATAAAGCATGGGGCTATGAACTCACCTCAATAGGTAGTTCTCCGCGTATAGCAAAAATACCAAAGATGGTAAGTAAGCGTCACCGCCAAATACCTAAGTAAATACGGTCAAGTCTTAGTCTACTAGTTTAGGCTAACGACTCTTGTATAAACTACAATAATTTGCTAGTTTATATATATTGTTATCTCTTGTGTGGTACACACGTTTAATGTATTTATCTTTCTCGTTTGCTCTTGGGAATATGTACGACTATGTGCTTTTAAGTATACCCGGTGTAAAAGTATTAATAATAAATATACGTATTTATTATTCACGTGTTTTAGTTGTATAAGTATCTACATTATGCTCCGACTAGTCTAACATCTTAAGTGTTTATTAAATTCACTTATGTTCACAAAATACCCTTAGGTTTTCCTATATTTACGGACAACAGTCCCTATGTTTATGAAAATAGAATATTTACATTTTAAACCCTTAGGTTTCCACAATTTACACCTTTAGCCCTTTAACTTTAAAAAAGTTACACTTTTGGTCCTTATACTTTCAAAACAGTCCCTTATGTTTTAGATGTATCAATATTACTGTCACTTGACTTTTTTAAAATTTTAGTTTGTGACCAATTTTACTCTTTATGTTCCAAGTTTTAACTCTTTTAGTCCCTTATGTTACCAAGTTTCATTTTAAGTCCGATTAAGTTTTAAAAAGTGGCAAAAGGTTGTATTTGCTTCACCTTTAGCTGTATCAACTTTTATATTAGACTCGGTCGAGCTTCTATTTTTAGCTTATTGGGATTTTTGGGTTTGAGTTTTCTTTAAAGCACCTTAAGCAATTTAAAGGTCCATTATAGATTTCAAAAGCACAAAAACTCTCATTAAGCTCATTTAAGCTTAATGAAGCTGTTGAGCTGATTAATAAGCTCAGATAAGCTTATTTGAGCTTATTGGGCTCGTTAACTCAACCTAAATAGCTCCATAAGGCCTATTAGGGTTTTCTAACAAAGTTTAACCTGTTTTTCTAGGCTTCTACTAAGCTCTCTTCAATTATGTTTAAGCTGTTCTTAGGCCTATGGTTATTCTATTGCCAATTTGTTAGCCTTAATTTATGGTTGAACAAGGGGATGCACGGGTTCACTCATACGATGAGCTATCGGTCTTTAATTAGTTATTGTTGTAATAAAATAATATCGGGAATACGGGCTCGTTGATCATCTTAATATTGTATATATTTTGGGTTTAATCCCAAGCAAAACCCGAGCCCGGGTCCTAGTTTAAATATAATCGCATCGTTAGGGCATATATATAGAGATATTTTCACTAAGAAAAAAATCTAGAAATCAAAAAAATAATCTAAATCTAAATTTTCTATCTTTTTTTCTTTTCACTCTCTCTCTCCTATCTCTCCATCTATCTTTTCGATCTTCATCTTTCTTCTTTCTTGGTTCCGATTCGTGTTTATTGAAGTGAAAGTAAATCGGGAACCTACAATTGTGTGTTCAAAACTCATCCCTCACAATGTTTTAAAAAGACACATTTTTCTCAATTGGTTTTGTGTGTGTGTTTTCTCCTTAAATCGTGTAGCCTATAGTTGGTTAGGAACATTTTAAAAGTGTCCAAGGTTCAATTCTATTTTGAGAAAAAAAGAAATCTAATATATAATTTTTTTCGTCCTAAAATAATTGTCATGTTTTGACTTTTTAAAGTCTTTTTTTATCAATTTTAATATTTAATATTTTTGCTTGTGTTATATAATACTTTGATAAAATTTATACCAAAATACATTTAAAAATGAATTCATTCATATATTATACATCAAGTGTAACACCCCCAAATTGGGTCGCAGCGGAATAATGTGTCCGGGAGCGTTACTCCATAGATCAATAGCACAAGATATGAGAACGACCTCTAAAAGAGTCGTTTGAAATACGATACATTGGATTTATTGAAATTGTTTAATACAAAGCACAACGGCTTAAATTGTTCAACATTGAAATTACAAGATTTTAGATCATAAAAAATATCCCAAGATGTAATGACTCAAAATCTTTTATGCATGACTCCCCAAAAGAGTATCCCCAATGTATCCTTAGCACCTCGTGCCTCATTGACATGAGAAAACATGCTTTAAAACATCAACAAAGAGTTGGTGAATTCATAGGTTTATGTAAAATGTAATGTAGGACCGCAAGATTTTCCCCGTGATAATGCAACAGATGCAAACATCACAAAAATGTAATTATGTTTCCCTAAGCTCGTGACACTGAAGCTCGACATGTATGAAATGCAATATAAATTGCCAGCATTGCCCGTGATGTTGTTCTAACCCGCAACATCCTAAATCCGACATGGTATACGTCCATTGTCCGGTAAACCGGCACAGTGAGCGCTATTCACCCGAACAAGGATGTCAATCCCAAATAGATCTATTTATAACACTCGCGCTTACAATCAAGTAATTGACAGTTCATGATAGTGGGCTCAGTGGGTTATTGCTACTTAGGCAAACACGTAATCATTGCATAAAATGTACACTTGCGTCCAATTTGTAAAACAAAGCATGTTCTCACCCCAAAAATGTAAATCATTTAAACAAATGTAAAGCACGGGGCTATGAACTCACCTCAATAGGTAGTTCTCCGTATATAGCAAAAATACCAAAGATGATAAGTAAGCGTCACCGTCAAATACCTAAGTAAATACGGTCAAGTCTTAGTCTACTAGTTTAGGCTAACGACTCTTGTATAAACTACAATAATTTGCTAGTTTATATATACTGTTATCTCTTGTGTCGTGCACACGTTTAATGTATTTATCTTCCTCATTTGCTCTTGGGAATATGTACGATTATATGCTTTTAAGTATACCCGGTGTAAAAATATTAATAATAAATATACGTACTTATTATTCACGTGTTTTAGTTGTATAAGTATCTGCATTATGCTCCGACTAGTCCGACACCTTAAGTGTTTATTAAATTCACTTATGTTCACAAAATACCCTTAGATTTTCCATATTTACAACAACAGTTCCTATGTTTATGAAAATAGAATATTTACATTTTAAACCCTTAGGTTTCCACGTTTACACCTTTAGCCCTTTAACTTTAGAAAAGTTACACTTTTGGTCTTTATACTTTCAAACCAGTCCCTTATGTTTCAAAAGTGACAAAAATAGTCCCTAGACTTTATAAAATCAGTTTTTGACCAATTTTACCCTTAAGTTCTAAGTTTTACACTTTTAGTCCTTTATCTTACCAAAGTTTCATTTTAAGTCCAAATAAGTTTTAAAAAGTGGCAAAAGGCTTTATTAGCTTCCAATAAGCTGTATCAACTTATAAATAAGCTCGGACGAGCTTATTTAAGCTTATTGGGCTTTTTGGGTTCGTTAAGGCCCCTTAAGAAATTTAAAGGCCCATTATAGATTTCAAAAGCACAAAAACTCTCATTAAGCTTAATGAAGCTGTTGAGCTGAATAATAAGCTCAGATAATCTTATTTGAGCTTATTGGGCTTGTTAGCCTAATTAACTCAACCCGAATAGCTCCATAAGGCCTATTAGGGTTTTATAACAATGTTTAACCTATTTTTCTAGCTTTAATAAGCTCCTTTAATTCTGTTTAAGCTGTTCTTAGCTTATGGTTTATTCTATAAGCCAATAAGCTTTCGGTAATAGGCTTTTGGGCCTATTATGAACTCGTTAAGGGTTTTACATGTTTTGGCTTGTTCAATTAAGGTCCATTAGCACATTTAACTTTCAATAAACCCTAACTTTCTGATTTAGCTCATCAATAAGCTGTTATAGCTTATTCGAGCCGTTGGGCCTGTTATTGGGTCTCGCTAGTAGGCTGTCAAGCCTTATATGACCCGAAAGGGTCCATTAGGTTTAGTAGTTGTTTTCTAGGATTTTTAATATTTTGCTTAGCATATTGAACGTTAATAAGCATCAACTAATCATGTTTTAGTAAACCATTAAGCTTATATTTGTCTTTTATGGGTCTTAAACCCAAAACGTGGCTAAACAAGCTTGCCAAAGCTTGTTTAAACTCGTCTCTCCCACGAGACATAGCTAGGGTTTTTATAACCCATTTCAACGCGTTCCAACAAACCTTAACCCGTATATATCATTGTATACGTCCCTTATTAGAGCAAAATGAGTAGTTAGGTGTTCATGTTAAGCAACATATACATGATTTCATTTCTAAAACTCAATACCAAGCCCTCGGCTCATATTGTACGTATTCATGAAAAGTTTATCCCATCCAAACTCATTTACAAGTTCATGTTTAGTCTTAGGTCTACAACCACATAAGTTATATGCATAGTATCGACATTTTACGAGTACATGGGTTGTGCCATGCTAGGCACGACCCATGTCTAGTTTGTAATCACAAGCTACACGTCTTAACATATATAGAAACATAAGTTTAGACACGAAACATAGACTAAGAAACTTACAAAAAGGTCCTAGCGTCTTGTTTGGTGTCGAGTGTGATAACCCGAATACTAACCCCAATCCTTGCTTATACCCGTAACCTTCTTGCCTTCTAAACCCTTATACGAATAAACCTAGCTTCCTTGATCACTAGAAGCTAACCCAAGTCACTTGCTTGCAAGCTATGGTGAGATTGTGAGGGTGTTTGTTCTCGGCTGTGGATAGCAACCCAAAACAAGAAGAGAAAACAATATGGTTTGTTTGAGAGAGTGTTTAGTGTTTGCAAGAAGTGTTTTGCCAAGATAGGAGTGGGTTTATATAGGCCTAAGATTAGTTAGCTCACTTAGTCCTGATCTAATCCCAAACCGAGCCCTAATAGGTGGTTTCGGTTAGACCTAGTTAACCTCAAATGGTTTTGCTAATACCACATAGTACATTCCTTAATTACAAGATCAATGGTACATGATACTTAAGATTTGAGCAATCTTATGGTATATGTATGTGTGTACATGCCACGGGTATCCAAGAGCAAGAAAGGATCCAAAGTGGTTATTACACAAATTGTATAAGGCCTTATAGGACATTAAGGACAAGCATAATTAAACCTTTGTTGTACATGTACTTAGTATAGGTTTAGAAGATTTCTAGGTGATTATGTATGTGGGACGAGTAGGATTATGGAGGGAAAGAAAGGTTTTGAAATCTTATTGAGATTATTATGGTACAAGTCTTAATTAAAGGATCATTGTACAAGATTTGTGTAAGTATCCAATGGTTTATGGGTTTTGTTTACCCATTACTGGCCATAATAGCTTATTAACATGAAAATTGAATGATTTTTGTGTTTAAGGATTAAAAGTGGGTATTGGTTCGAGTTTAGGTAAGTCTAGGTATTTTCGGGGTGTGTCTAAACGTATTTTATTGCGAAACGTAAGCCATAAACGTATCGATAAAATAATAACACGCAAAGTTAATAATTATCTTCCTAATAATTACATAACACTTGCTTGACGTAAACCTTAATTTATTTGGTGACCGTTTACGTTGAATGATTATTTCTAGTCTACGCGATTTAGCTTAAAAGTTAAATTAAAAGTAAACGCGTACCGGACTAAAATAAATAGTGAAGAATAATAGGAGTCGTAAAATGACCTAAAAATCTGAAATGTTACAGTCTCCACCCGTTAAAAGAGCTTTGCCCTCAAAGCTTAAGACCTTGTAGTGGATGAAGACGCCCGATTTGTGAAGAGATGTGGGTATTTCTTTTTGAATGAATCTTCACGTTCCCACGTGAACTCAGGACCTCTCCTCGAGTTCCAGCGAACCTTAACGAGTGGTATACGGCTTCGCTTTAATCGTTTGATCTCCCGTTCCATAATTTCAACGGGCTCTTCCACAAATTGGAGCTTATCATCGACGTGAATTCCATCCAACGGCATGGCTAACGGTTCATCAGAGTAACATTTCTTCAGATTCGACACATGAAAAGTATTGTGAACCCTGCTCAAATCTTGAGGAAGTTCAAGTCTGTAGGCAACATCCCCAACCTTAGCTAACACCTTGAAAGGTCCGACATACCTCGGTTTCAACTTACCCCGCTTGATAAAACGTACGACCCCTTTCCAAGGTGAGACCTTGAGCATAACTCTGTCCCCAATTTCGAATTCCATTGGCTTACGCTTCAAATCAGCGTAGCTCTTTTGTCGATCCTGAGCAGCTTGAATTCTCTGCTTGATTTGAACGATCTTTTCTGTTGTTTCTTGGATCATCTCTGGACCAGTGAGTTGAGCTTCTCCAACCTCAGCCCAACACACAGGTGAATGACATTTTCGACCATAAAATGCTTCATAAGGTGCGGCCTCAATGCTAGCATGGTAACTATTGTTATACGAAAACTCGACCAATGGCAAATGTTTAACCCAACCATTCCCAATGTCGATTATGCAAGCACATAGCATGTCTTCGAGAGTTTGAATGGTTCTCTCGCTCTGTCCGTTAGTCTGTGAATGGTACACGGTACTCATACTCAAGTCCGTACCCAAAGCTTTCTGAAATGACCTCTAGAAATTTGATGTGAATTTACTGTCGCTATCACAGATGATTGAAATAGGTATTCCATGCCTTGTGACTACCTCCTTTAGGTACATCCTTGCCAACTTCTCCATGGGATCAGTTTCCCTCATTGGTACGAAGATTGCAGACTTCGTAAGTCGGTCAATAATCACCCAAATGGTGTCATAGCCTTGCGATGTCTTAGGAAGCTTTGTGATAAAATCCATTGTGATGTTATCCCACTTCCATTGGGGTATCTCGGGTTGTACCAACAAACCCGATGGCCTTTGGTGTTCGGCCTTGACCCTAGCACATGTCAAACATTTGCTAACATAGGTGGCGATGTCGGCTCTTATATTAGGCCACCAATATAGCTTCTTCATGTCTTGGTACATCTTGTCGGAACCCGGATGGATGGAGTATTTTGATTTGTGGGACTCGTGCATGATCACAGTCCTCAAGTCACCATAACATGGCAACCAACTCCTGCCATTTAAGCATAGGGTTCCGTCGGCACGGGGTTCTAACTTTTCCTTCGGTATATCCTTCCTGATCATACCTCCTACATCTTCGTTCTTGAGATTCTCTGGTTTCTGTGCTTCGGTCTGAGCATTTAAGATTTGTTTGGGAAGATCCAAACCAATAGTCATAACCAAGGCTCGGAATCTTAATGGTTTAATTCTCTCTTTCCTGCTCAAAGCATCAGTAAAAACATTGGGTGATAATGAATCTCACAATCGTAATCACTGAGCAACTCTAACCAACGACGTTGCCTCATATTCAACTCCTTTTGGTCTAGTATGTGTTGTAGACTCTTATGATCTGTGAACACCATACACTTGGTTCCATACAAGTAGTGCCTCCAAATCTTTAGAGCAAACACCACTGCACCAAGTTCCAAATCATGAGTAGTATAATTTTTCTCATGAATCTTCAACTGTCGTGACGCATAAGCAATCACCTTCTCGTTTTGCATCAACACCGCACCCAATCCTTTATGTGACGCATCGCAATAAACAATGAAGTTCTCAGCTCCTTGAGGGAGAGCTAAGATAGGTGCGCTACATAACTTATTCTTCAATGTCTGAAAAGCTGCTTCCTGCTTGTCACCCCATTCAAAGGCGACTTTATTCTGAGTAAGTTTGGTCATTGGCTTAGCGATTTTTGAAAATCCTTCAATGAATCTTCGGTAGTATCCAGCAAGACCTAAAAATTGACGAATCTTTGTTGGTGTTTTAGAAGATGCCCAATTCGATCTTGGCAGGATCCACATGAATGCCTTGACGATCAATCACGTGACCGAGAAATTGTGCCTTAGGGATCTAAAATTCACATTTAGAAAACTTAGCGTACAACTCCTCTTTCTTAAGCAATTCTAGAATTGCCTTAAGATGTTTCTCGTGCTCTTTCTTATTTTTTAAATAAATTAGTATATCGTTAATAAAGACGATCATAAACTTATCCGAATATGGTTTGCACACCCGATTCATGAGATGCATGAATATCGCCGGTGCGTTCGTCAAACCAAATGGTATGTCTTGGAACTCGTACTGACCATACCGAGTTCTGAATGCCATTTTTGGAATATCCTCTTCTCGTACTTGAAGCTGGTGATAACCTGATCGCATGTCTATCTTAAAATAAACACTAGATCCTTGTAGTTGATCAAACAAATCGTCGATCCTTGGGAGTGGGTAACGATTCTTCACCGTCAGCTTGTTTAGTTCCTGATAGCCGATGCATATTCGAAATGATCTATCCTTCTTTTTGATAAATAAGACTGGAGCTCCCCAAGGCGAGGAACTGGGTCTTATAAAGCCTTTGTCGGATAGTTCCTGTAGTTGCTCCGACAACGCTTTCATTTCAGACGGCGCTAATCGATAAGGCGCCCATGCTACAGATGCAGCATCAGGTACCAGATCGATTTGAAATTCCACTTGTCGGGTCGGTGGAAATGCCCGACAAGTCTCTAGGAATTACCTTGGGAAAATCCCGAATGATTGGCATGTCCTCAAGTCGTTTCTCCTTCGACCTGTCTTAAGTCTCCTTTGTAGTAACATGTGTCAAAAGACCTAACATCCTTTTAGCATGTATCTCTATGTTTTGGTGCACAAGATGGTGTTCAATCGAGACTTGTTTGCGCGGTTGCTTCCGTTACTATGAATAATCAACGTTTAGTTTCCGAATGGAACACGAATGATCTTTTCGTCATAAACAATGATGGCCTGGTATCTCGCCAACTAATCCATACTAATTATGACGTCGAAATAGCCAAATTCTACAGCATTAAGTTGATGTTGAATGGGTGATTTAGTAAATTCTCTAATGGCGAGCAAATACGATAGCGAATTGTCCTAGGGAGACTAGTGATGTGTCTCGTCTTCTTGGCTTAGGATTTAGTATAAGATGATGCCAACTTTATAGTAAGATGGAGTGACGGTCTGCTTAGTTGCTATGGTTACTAATTTGATTTCTTGGAGTAAACGCGTTTTATGTATACGCACAGAGTACATGATATAAGTAGAAAATTGTTTCTTGACAATAAGTTTTAAGGTGACTACTCTCAGCATGGCATAGTCCTTCCTTAATTATGCATAGGTGATCAGGCTATGTATATTTGAGGGCTAACAATGCGATGCTCATTTTCATCAAAATAGCATGATGTATAAAGAAGTATCAAAGAGTTTTACAAGAAGACAAAATGATTCATAAGGTGGATGTAAGGTTGTTGATAGGATGCCAATAAAATGGTTTGCGAGAAATCGTACGATAGCTAAATAGCTCATGGGGTGACAATAAAATCATTTATGTGATGAAAATTTGTTCCATAAGGTATTCGTGAAATGATTTTGAATAGTTTATAAAATGTTTGTTTATTCAGCGATAGTAAAATGACCATTAGTAAAACAACTTATCATGTGGTAGTGAAATGGTTTATAACGTAGTTGTAACAATGTTTGAAGGGTTAAAATTGTTTAGGGGGTGGTTTGCACTGAGAGTAAATTCGATAAGATTTTTCCATGACACCTAAGTTTGATAGATAATTTAAATCATCCATGTGTACAACCCATAAAGTACAACATACATTTCTATTGAAATTAAAGTCTAAGGAAGTTTCCGCTTAGAGTTCACTAGGTAATACGGGAGGGTCTCTCCTTAGGTGTTGATGTTAGACGTCATGGCGCTAGAGTCTTCATAAGCTTTTCCTTTCCTGTACATGTTAACATGGTTCTGAAACCTCACTATTGGAAAATTACTCTTGTAGTGTCCCAAACCTCCACACTCATAACAAGTGAGAGTTCGTGGATCCCTAGCAGCAGTAGGTGTTCTACTATTTCAGGTTATGTGGCCAAACTTTTTGCAGTTTTCACACTTGACATTGCACGGTCCATTATGGTGAAAATTGCACTGGTTGCACAGAGGTAGAGATCCAGCATATGGCTTCTTGTTGGTTGGCCAAGTAGTGTGTGCTCTAGGCACCTTATGCCTTTTGTTTTGTTGGCTCGAGCTTCTATTGTGGTTGCTTTCCCACTTCTTCTTGTTGCTAGCATTCTCTGCTACCTTTTATTCTTGTCGTTTGGTCTAGCTCATTGACTTGCGGACCATGTTGGTTTCCATCTCATAAATAGCCTCGATTGCATTAGCCGCTCGCTGGGCTACAACCCGCTCAATTTCCTCAACACTCACCCCTTGATTAACAGTTTTCATTGTTTCCTAAAGATCACATGGAACAAAATGTATATGGAGTTTCATCCAAGGGAAAATCATGACACTCCGTGATCCCAATATATGTGTAAGGTGAGACCACGTCATGCAGAGATATAAGATAACAACAACCATGGCATAAATAAATCCCCATCATACAGTAGCATAATCATAACCAACAGCGTAGGTTAATACTTAATACATCGTTTTACCTGAGTAAAAGAGTACAAGCTTTTCATTAACGCTACCAACCGAGTATTTCTCAAGTTTAGTGGGATATAATACAAAACGAGCTACACTAACAAATCTATTTGTCTATGGGCCAGGGTGCCTCTCAAGATTCTAGATGCTAGCCTCTTATGTTATCCTTAAGTGACTTAATATTCTTTGGTGGTGGTGGTAATGATGAAAGTAGTGCAACAGCAAACTCGGTAATGCATGCCTCAGCAAATGGTGATTGTGGAGTATGGTGTTGAATAGACATCCATATTGTACAGGATTTGGTCTCAGAAAACAAGATGATATGGTGTGGGTGGTGTAGAAGTAGACTCATCAGTCTTAACTGCCTCTATATCCTCAGCTTGAGGGGACAGGATCATTTGTAGATACAGAAGAAGGGTCGGCCGAAGCTAGGTGCTCCTCCTCCTCGTCGTCCCCTTCATCCTTCACAACATCATCATCATCGTTGTCATTATCAGATGACTCATTATTATCATTGTCTCCTCCGTCGACAGGATGGTCAATAGGATCCTCCTCAGGGTCCTCCTCATCCTCCTATGGATCAGAGTTAGCAATGTAGCCCGGTGATAGGGCTGTAGGTAAGGCATCAGCAGGTAGAGGCTGATCCTCCATTGATCCCTCTAGCTCCTCATCAGAAGTTCATTGGAATCTCCATGGCTCAGAATTTATAGACAAACATGTAGGTAACCGTCAATGATGAAAGCATGACTGCTTGTAACAAGCAAAACTTAACTTATATAAGTATATTATATATTACCGGTAT
>BQNB010041584.1:0-38045 GCA_026074375.1 Tanacetum coccineum
CATATCTAAGGGGTGGTACCTCCAGCCGAACTTATGCAACTTTAGTAAGGAAGACCAAGGCTGCAGATTATGGGCATATCAAATAGATTGAAGACCTGGTTCCAAACACCATGTGGAGTCCTGTGCCGGTTATCTAAGACAAATATGCACTACTAGGAATCACTCACTAGGGTTGAAAGCGTCAGCAATTCTATGGATTTGTTGTCAACAGGGAATCTACTCGTGATGTCTACTCCAGGCACAGAATCATTGCTGTTACAAAGCTTCAGATTGTCGAATGGCATAATTACAAGCATTTGGATTGGATCACTGTTCGTAGAAATGATGAAAAGATGTATACATTCAAAGAAGGCGATTACAAGAGGCTTCGCTTACAAGACATTAAAGACATGCTGCTAATTCTAGTTCAAGGCAAGCTGACAAACCTCACTATTGAAGAACGCCTTGCACTGAATGTTTCATTAAGAATGTTTACAAGAAGGCGTGTGGAAGATCTTCAGTTAGGTGTCAAAAGTTACCAAAAGAAGCTCAACCTCACAAGGCCAGACATGTACAGATCATATCTCAAACGATTGCCAATGTACTCAGCATACCCAAATCCTAGAGGCTTTATATATCAGAATAAAGACAAGAAGAACAAATTGATGCATATCGATGAACTCCACAAATTCAGTGACGGTACACTCAACGATGTTCAGACTGTTCTTGATGATATTCTAAAGTGAATCGGGATGAAGTATCTTCCACAGACGTACTGGAAAAAGGTAGACAAGGACAGGGCAGGAGCTATGATTCAAGCGATTGATAAACAACTCAAGAACAGAAGGATCATGCAGAGCCTGGAAAAATTTATTGGTGGGAGACCGTACGAGGGAAACTTTCGACTGCTGTAAAGGATCATATGATTTATCATATGATGCCCTCATTATAACAGGTCAAACCTCGTAAATAATAAAAAACTTGTGAATTTGTATATATGTAGTATAGACTTTATGGTGATAATAAGGAGTACTCGAGTACAAAATTTTCAAGAATTTCTTAGTAAATTCAAATTTTTTTCAAATTATTGTACTCGGCACTTTCTTATATACCCTTAAATATTGAGGGGGAGCATAAAATGTTCCTAATAGTGATTATGTAACATTTTGTCCCCGAACGTTTAATCAAGTGATATCCAAAATATCAAGGGATTAACATTTTGGATAAGGGGAGAAAATGTGATTAAATTGAATCTAATTTGTACTGAAATGTGAACATATAAAATGGACTCAATACACTCCACACTTATCATGTACTATGATTACGATGCACATGTTAAGTGGGAGCTTTTAGTGATGATGAAAAACTCTCAAAGTGTAAATCTTTTGATATTTATATCAAACACTTTGATTGAACTTTTTAATGATTTTGGAAGGATTGTGATGAAATACCCAAAAGACTAACTATGTACTTAAGTTTTATGGAGTTATGAGGCGGTTAGGCATAGGTATTCAAATCCTATGATCCAGCCAGAACTGGAAGGATCTACCCATGGATATCCACTAGTTAGTGTAGAAGTCCTTAGGTATGATATAAAAGGAGAAAAAGTAAGAATCGGGAGTAATGCAGACTGAGATGGAGCTAACACTGGAATAAACCCAACAAGGTATTAGTTATGAAGTCTCGGTAAGCATTAAAGGGGTTGAAGAATGAAAAAGATATATAAGGATAATGGGTGTAAAGAAAGAAGCCCTCCATACACTTAGGCAGAAACTGGATCAATACATAAACTGTCAGAAACACTAAGCTGTTGTCTGACATTAAAGACAGTCATGGACCCAGTGACACTATGCACAACCCTCCCTAGCCACTCATTGTCTCTTAACAGACTTTTGTTTCATTTTTTATGGAGATTACACGCATTTCTATCGACTTTCTCACTCCGAGTTAGTTGATATTGAAAAGTTGGCAGTCTGCTCCAGCCTCCGATCACTAAAACAAAAGTGCACTATTGAGTCTAGAGCCAAAATAGATCATCCATAAATATCATTAGGATACTTGTCAAAATTATGCTTGCTATCTCACACAATGTGAATAACGAGAAATTTATAAAGAGTCGTACGCATTATCCTTGTGATTTTGCCAGAACATCCGAGTGATACTCAAGTATTCACAGTGAAGATGGACATCCTGCTTGAGCCAACATCAAACAAGCTTATGGTAGGTGATTTGTGCGATTCTATATGAATCAAACTTGTGACAACTGGAAAGAAATGATGGTGCAATTTTATAAGAATCAAACTTGTTACATGTTATGAATTGACGATTAATGATGAATTTTGAAATGATTAACACTCTTGATGTGTCACAAAACCACTTTAGCAAGTGACACGTCGATTGATTTTTCAAATCAATTTTTCTATTCAATCGGTGAGATAGTAACTCACTAGTTCACTCTTATCGTGATGTCTGCTTTGAGACATTCCGGTAATGAGAACATACTAAGTTTGATGAATATAATGCATATGTGTTAGAAAGATTCTATACTTCAGATGGAAATCCTGTCAAGGAGATTCTTCTTAAATTGAATCTACCTGATCACAGGTCGATCCTTGACAAAGACACTCTCGTCCATATCTGTTGATTATCACTAACCTAAACCTGCAGGTACTCCCGATAATTGGTGCAGCTGATTCCCGATGAGTCATGATTCATAGCCACATGCTCATACCCGACCGACAAACTTAAAGACATCATGAAAGCTTAAGTACATGTTTCAAGACTTTCGCTACTTTGTTACGTAGTCTTTCTTGAAGTGACGAAGTATTTAAAGTCAAAGTATTTCAAAGGAAGTTTTTCGTCAACTTCTGATACCGCACGCTTATCAAAGTGACGAAGTAGTTATAGTTTAATGATAACTCAGTAAAGATGCAGCATTATTTCAAAATTTTACAAGATAACATATAAGAAAGGTATGGAGCATGTTCTGTCCAAAAAGTCACAAGTTCACAAGATGGCAAAGTTTACAAGAGGCGTATTCGGATTTTGCTTGGTTGATGATCTCAAAAAAAAAACGGTGTTCAAGATTACATTTTCACAGTCAAGTCAAGATAAAGATCAAGCTCACCTAAGTCAATGATCACTACATCAAATCACAAGTTAAAGATTAAAGTCAAACGAGCTCAAGACTTAAGATAAAGCATAGTATGCTAGGTTTAATTTTTTGTAAAATGGAGTGACCTCCCTTAGGGGGAGATTGTTAGGAATACGAAAATCTTAGGAAAGTATCGGTCACTCCATAGATAACTGTCGTTAGCTCGTTTAGTTATTTTTGGAACCTTAATAGGCTAAGTTAGGAAAAAGACATGGGAAAGCCATGTTAGCCATCCATGGCCGGCCGCAATTAGGGTTATTTTTTACACCCTCTCATGCCTTGGAGAGGTGGATGGTTGTTCATTTTTCACACATTAATACAAGTTCTCTTATATGTTTACTTTCTCTCTCTAAGTGTTCATCCAACCCACTCTCTCTCTCTAGAATCACCTTTCTTTCCCTCTCAACTAGTATGTTATTAGATTAGTTTTCATCAATCTAACACTTTTCTTTACTTTTCCTGTAAAATGTTAGCCCAAAAACCAAGAAAACACAAGCCATAGCAATTTTTATAATTATCACAACATTAATTATACCTAACAGTATTAAGTATAACAAACAGTAAAAACTCAGCAGTATTAAGGTATAAAACCAGCAGTACCTTAATTATACTTAACTGCAGTAACTTTTAATGACATCGAATAAACTGTAAATTCATACAATGCTATACAAAAACATAAAGGAGATAAATTGGACTTTACAGATTTATCAATTCCAATTTCTAGCTATCGAATATTTAAAATTATTACATCAAAGCTTTTGTAAGAAAATTAAACATTCGTGTTAGTATTGGATTTTTGACCATTTGAATCAATTTCTTTTCATTGCAATCTCTAATAAAATGATGTCTGATCTCTATATGCTTTGTTTTTGAATGAAAAACATGATTTTAAATTATGCAAATTGTACTATTATTGTCAATAAAGATCTTGGTATGCATAAAATTATACCCATAATTAAGTAGTTGATTCTGAATCCAAAGCACTTATCCACAGCAACTTGAAGCAGCCACATACTCAGCTTCTGTTGTGGAATTTGCAAAACACTGTCCAGTTCTTCTTGCAATGCCATGATATTATTCTAATCCAAAGGAATTGACAACCTCCTGTTGTAGACTTCCTATCCAAGCTTGCTTCAACACAATCACTATTAGTGTATGCTACCAAATCAAAAGGAGAATCTTTTGGATACCAAAGGCCCAATTTTGGTTGACCTTTTAAGTACCTAAAAATCCTTTTCACAGTATAAAGATGTGAAACCTTTAGATTAACTTGGATCTGGGCATCAAGCACACACTGCCACACATGGATGGTCAGGTGCTTGAAGATGTAAGTTACATCAAGATACATCATTGATCTATACATATGAACATCCACTTCTTTTCCATCTTCATCCTTGAGCAGAGGCTTTTGAGTTTCCATTGGTGTGCTTGCAGTTTTAACTTTGATAAACCCAAATTTCAGCAACATATTTATCTTGACTAATAAATATGCCATCCTTTCTTCTTCACTTGTAATCCCAAGAAGAATGTAAGTTCTCCCATAGAACTCATCTTAAAAATTCTTATGCATAACTTCTCAAATGCAATGCATAGCTCCTTCTTTGTTGAACCAAAGATAATATCATCCACATAAACTTGTACCAGTAAAATATCACATTTGTGCCTTTTGATGAATAAGGTCTTGTCAATTTTCCCTCTTTGAAACCCATCGTCTAACAGATATGTTGACAAGGTTTCATACCAAGCTTAGGAGCTTAATGTAGTCCATACAGTGCTTTTTCAACCTTTTATACTCTATCAGGAAAGTTTGGATCTTCAAATCCTGGTGGTTGACATACATACACCTCTTGTTCTATCTTCCCATAGATAAAGTACTTTTTACATCCATTTGATCACACCACAAAATCATCACTTTAAATGAAGCATAAGCTAATAGCATAATTGCTTCAATTCTTGCAATAGGAGCAAAGACTTCATCATAGTCAATCCCTTCTTCTTGTGTGTACCCTTGAACAACCAATCTTGCTTTATTTCTTATCACAATTCCCCTTTCATCCTTTTTATTCCTAAAAACCCATTTAGAGCCTATAGCCCTTTTTCCATTTGGTAAATCCACTAAAAACCAAACTTCTTGTAACTTGAATTGTAGAAGCTCTTTAGAATAGTCGTCTATTCCAGCTTGGATCCTTCAATGCATGAATTACCTTTTTGGGTTCTTCTTGTGATAAAAAAACAAGCAAACAAGCAATTTTGAAGGTCTTTATGGTTTGTTCTTTGTAGAATAGTACTAAAAACCCATGTTCTTCCAAATTCTTTGACATCTTTCTTGTTTGTGTAGCTGATTGCAAATCTCCAATCACTTGATTAAGAGGATGATCTTTATGAATTCTTGTAGTTGGATTAGCACCATCATCTTTATCATCTATTGAGAGTCAAATTGCTATAATCTTTAAAGCGGGCATATTTGGATCAATAGAGTTTATAGCATGTTTTTCCACCAACTGCATAACCTCATTTGTGACAACAGCATTAACTGTTGAAAACTAAAATTTAACATACAGCTGTATTACATTGTTTGGGCGGGTAACATTTCTGTCTTCTCTTGATCTTTACATTCACTATCTTTTCTTGGATCTTTATCAACCTTCTTTCTATTATCACTTGAAGGTTTGGATCTATCGTCATGAGAACTCTTTAAATCTTGGGAATATGGTGGATCAATAGTCCATAATGGTAGCAAAATGTAATCTTTGCACAGTATTATGTCTCATTTCTAGTTGACTTACATTATACTTGATTTTGTACTGCTCAGACTCATAAACATTAGACGTGTACCTGCAACAACTTGGATCAATAAATTCATTGTTCTTATTAGTGCATCATATATCAATAGCATCTGGTCTACAACTACACACTAGGTGTACTCTCACATAAACCTAATATGCAAGTTTTCTCCACTATCCTTATTCTACTATTGAATACTCTAATGGTTACTATTAAATAGTATCCAACAAAGAAAACCTTTTTCAGCCTTACACATCAATTTTGCCTAAGTGAATCTTATGGTTATGAGAATGGTATCTGCTCACCCCTAATGGTTCATAAAACTTAAAGTTTGGTGTTCTACTATTGAAAAAGTTCATATGGGGTCATGTTATGAGGCTTATACTACTAACACTCTTATTTTGCCACATAGCAAGTAGTATTTAACTACTTCTGGACCAAAAGTAGTTGGCAACTTAGAATCAGCTAGCATAGTCTTAGCAGCCTCAATTAGTGTCCTATTCCTCCTCTTAGCAACTCCATTTTGTTGAGGAGTTCTAGCTACACAAAATTGTCTCAAAATACCCTTCATTTCATAAAACTGATTCATCTCTCTGTTTTTGAACTCGGTCCTATTATCACATCTAATCACCTTAACCTTGTGATCTACTAGATTTTCTATCCCAGTTATAAAGGACTTAAGAATGCCACTAGTCTCATTCCTTAGTAGTAGAAAGAAAACCAATGTTAACCTACTGTAATCATTGTACAAACTAGGCATACATTTTATTCTTAAGGCTTTTTACAAATGTTGGACCAAACAAGTACAATTGCAATCATATGTAAAGGAAGTCTGATTGAATCTCTGTTTGGACTTAGAAGAGGCTTATGATGTGATTCTTTTCCTTTGTACAAGCATCACTGGTTTGATCATGTTCAAAAAGTTTGGAAGGTAAACCATCTTACGAGATTTCCTTGACCATTTATTCATGGTTTTAAATTTAAAGTGACATAGCACTTATATTGCCTCCAAATTTTTAGATTTCATCAGATGTGGCTTTTGCAAAGAGGCAAGTTAAACCTCCTTTAGGAACTATGTTCTTTAAATTAACACTATACATATTGTTCTTTCTAGGAACTTTAAGTAAAACTTGACTTTCATCAATAACTTTAAGTTTGGTGATAAACAATATATTCTGTGTCATAAAAGAAAACTATTCGTTTTATCACACATTGTGAGAACTAAAGAGTTTAAACACTAAAATACACATTTTCAAAAATCTAGATTACCAGTTTTAATGATCCATTTTCTTGTGATTTTCTCCTTTGGGGTTCCCTCTAAAAGCAACATTTCCTCATCTATTCTTAATGTCTGTAACGATAGGGACCAATGTTCCTTTGTCATTGTGCCTTGAGCATCCACTATCAATTACTCCTTGATCCTGTAAATCTATTTGTGGATTGCCTTGCACATTAGATAAGAAAATCAGTTTCTTTTGGGGACCCAAGCCATCACTAACTTGGATATGCCTTGTGCATCAATATAATCAAACTTTTTAGGGTGATTGATGCATGTTGTGTTTAGAAACTTGTTCTAAACTTTTTGCTTTCAGTTCTAAACCACAACGCTGAGGCACTTAACTAACATTAAAATTATTTCCCTTAACAACATTAACTACTGCTTTTGGCCTAGCAGTATTAAATTTTTTACCCCTAACAGTATTAACCCTTTGATTAATATTACTATTTTTAAATGTTGTGTTCTTATGAATGGGCCTCTTAACAGTTGAATGTGTTGTTTTAGAAAGATATGACATTGGTCTAGCAGCATTCACTATTGTTTTTGAGTGAGCAGTATTAACTTGTCTAGCAGTATTAACCAATACTGCTATTTTAGGGGAATTAAAATTAAAAAAAAAATATTTTGTCTAGCAGTATGAATTGATACTAAGCAGGGACTTTCATTAGATACTACACTTGGAAACCATTTTCTTTTTAGCACAGGGGTGGTCTTTTTAGCAAAGTTTGTTGATTCACCTTTGAGCATTGGATCTAAACAGGTGTTACCATCCTTTGTTTTTGAAAACTGTTTTTGGATGGTTATTGCAAATCAACTGACAAATGAGCAAAAGATTCATACACATTAACAGGCCTTAATTAAAACATCTCAAATTGCTTCTAGTTTTTGAGAAATCATATTATTCCAATTTCTTTGAATTTGCCTCTTGGACTGTGAGTTGTTTTGCTATGTTGCCTAAACTTGTTTTACAGTTTTCTTAGCAGTTTTTTCTTGTTGTTTAAATTGACTATCTCTTCTAAATATATAGGCCTAACTATTTTCTTTTTAATTTTTGGCTGGAGACATATCCTCTTCCTCATTTCATTTGACACCATTCTTCAATACTTGGGGCATTCAATCACACTTCCTAACTACCTTTTGGCTCTTCTCACTAGACTAGCTTTACTGTTCTAACTACAGGCTCATTAACAAAACTCATCTAAACCAGTAAAAAGCAAGTCAGGTGTTGGAGGCGTGAAATTTCCTGTGTAGGGAGTGGAACTGCATTATAAATTTCATAGCTAAACCTTTCCTTGTAATTGTCAACTAATCTAACACTTTAATGAGCTTGTTTAAACTTTTAGATTGCTTGTTTAAATCTTTCTATGGCTCTCTAAAAGTTTATTTCCCTATATGAATTTCAAATTTTAAGCCCTTAATATCTAGTAAATTAATTAGATCATTTACTTTTTAAAACTTTAAGTTTTTCTGCCACTGACTCTTTAACCTGTCTTATAACACTAGAAACATTACTCAGATATCTGTAAATACTTTTAATAGTTGATCATTTTGAGATTTAAGAAGTTCAACAGTTTCCAAACAAGATTTTGAACAAATAGAATCTGTGGGATACCTTTGGAGTCAGGACTTGAAGATGAGAAAGTCATGAGTGCATAATTAGGGCCTTCCTCTTTGCCTGATCACTCCAGTCATATCCACCAAAACCATCACATGACACCAAAGCTGTGGAAGTAGATGTTTCCACAAGCATACTCTTTCTTAAGCTTTCCTTGTTCTTGTTGTCTTGATTTCTTGGAGCTCTGCACTCCCTAGCAAAATGTCCCCTCTCGTGGCAGTTGTAGCACCTTCACTTTGGACTTTTCAAAACCAAATAGTTCATTGCATTAACGTAAGCTTCCTTCTTATATTCTTTAATACCTTTTGCCCTCATTGTCAACATGGCCATTTGCATCTTAAAAATCCACTCTTCACATGTCATCTGGGATGGTTTTATGCAAGTTATGTATAATTGAGACTATTTGGTTGACTAGCAAAGAATGCAAAAATAACAGCATCACTCAAGTTATCAATATTTGTAGAGTTAGCAGCATTAACTTGAGTGCTAGCAGTAAAACTCTATGAAGAGGACACATAAAGCAATGTTTTGTGTGCTTGAACTTGGGCTAGAATCCCTTTAAATTCTGGTTTCATACACCTTGTAAAGGTTTTTTTGGTTGTAGAGATCATCCATTTGCTCTTTGTATCCATAATCACTTATACTCACCCTCCACACAACAGCATGTGTGTTCACTACAGGTGGACATACTTCTAATAACCTTTTTCGATTAACATCTTTCTTGTGAAAGCTTTTCAGCAAATGCTCCAACTGACTCACAAGCTTTTGAAGCATATCAAAAGTTTGATCAAGCATCTCTGAGCTTAGAGCAGTGAAGTTTTCATATTGCTGCTTTAAAAGATTCCTTTGAGTCTTTCTTGTAGCTGCATTCCACACCAAAATCTCTTTTCAACTGTTACAGCATACTTCTTAGTATCCTTTATAGTGATAAATTTAACTGATGTTCATTAGGAATGACATCAATTAAAGTACTTTAGCTTTCACCTCTATCTTCTTTGAGCCTTTTCTCAGCAGTTGTAACTAGGCATTCCTCTGTATAACTCCTTTCATAATTTTTGTTTTTGGTATGGTTGCACCCAATTCTCTATGGACTTTCCACAGTGAAAATAGTCTATCTCTGGATTTATTGTTCAATACCTCATCTTCCATATCTCATACACACATATTTGAGCATAGGAACTTTGGATGCAGCCCAACCATGTGTGCAGAATCTTGATCCATATCTTTTAGCAAAAATAGGTTCTTCTTATTCACAGCTTCTCAACAAGCTCTAATACACTGGTTGTCCCACTTCAATAGATCAAATTCACTTTTAGCTTGTTAAGGTATAGTTATATTAGATAAATCTAACACAACTATAGTAGAAACTGTGTTTGAATGTATTAAAAGTTTTGCGGATCTTAATCTTTAATTTTAAGAAGAGATTATTTAATGAATCAATATTTCAATAACATACAATTCAACATATTAAGCTCCAATATTAGTAATGATATTATATGAATACTCATAAAGTATTAGGGTTACAAAATTATGCTATTAACTTACGAATTCTCTTTAAAGTATTAGGGTTACAAAGACCTTGAAGCTATGAATTATACGTCTAAGACTTTATTAAGGTTGATAAAAGATATCAAACTCTTTGGCTAGGACCTCCTTCTACTATACCAAAGAGCCCTAGTCGGGCTTACTATTTCATTCCTAAAGTATCCTTATTCTTTTCTATAAACGTCTAACTTTAATACATATTCATTTAAGAAGTTCTAACATAAACATTACTTGCTTATTTAACCTCTGCTGCTTTATCATTTCATGATCAAGTATTATCCTTGAGCAGTACGAATTATTCATCTAGCAGTAGTTAATCATTTGTAATTGCAGTAGTAAAATCACTTAGCATATTTTCATATAGTAGTACTAATATTCACTAGCAGTAGTAAATGTGTACTAACAGTAGTAAACACTTAGCATATTTTCTTTAAAGTTCATGAGCAGCACTAAATCCAACTGAGCAACATTAACACAAACATGAGCAACAGTAATTCAAACAGCATCAAGACTTTTAATCCCAACAAAATGTTTAATGAAATAAACATATGCGGAAATTAAGTCCAACACAATGCAATACATCATTGAAGCAAGTCTTAAATGATATATTTTACTTGAGATAATTTAATACATGGATGAAAACCCTTTTAACGAAGGATTCATCATGTATATCTTATATTGTGTATGAGACTGGTTGTTACTTTTGCACAAGAGCAAGATGAGCTAACAACAACAGTATCTATTTGAGAATGTTTAGATAACTGATAGCAACAATATCTAATTGAGAGTGATTTAGATGACTGTTAAAACAAATGTTTACGAATGATATAATGCATAGTGTTGTCTGTGTACACACGATGCTGAAGAATAATCAATCCCAGTTAAAGTAGGATTTTATCTTTTATGATAGATCTATTAACTAGATATGCTCAGCTAAGAGCATTGTTGCATTGCACATTAAAGAATGTGAATACTTTACATTTTAAGAAACTGTAAAGATGACTGTTTGAGATAGGTATGTTGTTGACTTTAAATACCCCATTAAAGGTACTGCCATATTTCCATACTATGATAACTTGAAATAGTATGCAAATATAGATACGACACTTATCATATCGTTTAAATCCTTCATAAATTTGTGAATTTGAAACAAGTATTCAGAAAGTTTACTCAGATAACTATTTAGATGTCTTGTAAAGAAAGAGTTGAGAGTGTTGGAAACATTAGTTTCATGCATATCTGTTTTAGTATTTGGATAATTGGGATGCTAAGACAATTTTTATTTTCTGATGAATGAAGATACGTGGTATTGGTCATTCATACATATAATAATTGTTATCATATATTTGCATGTTTAATCCTTGAATGATTTATCATTCTAAATATTTCCATTATCGGTTAACAATATGAGAATATTGTTACATAAGGCAAATGTGAGTGTTGGTTATATTCTTTGAATATATGGATTGTTCCCGCCAAACTCATGTGTATTCACAAGGGATGCATATTGGATACCCTAACCTTCGAATATTTACTTTTGGATCCTTGTCATGAGTAAGATATGATACAGTTAAATAAGTCATCCCTTAGATTGAGATACAACAAAGTTATAAATGTGTGGATATCACTTTTTGATTATAAGTCAAACGCTAACCTGAAAATGGTAGTTATAAAGGCTATTTTTGGAAGTGATGTGAAGCAGCATCCACAACACTTGTAGTCAACAAAGAATTTGTTCCTCCACTTGATATGTGCAGAATGATACCATGGCGCCTCTCCAGAATTAATCAGATGATTGTGTGGCCGCACCCAAAGTGTAATTCAAGATGATTCTTGATTACGTTTGGTAGATCTGAATTAACTTCTATAACAAGAAACTAAATGGTTAAAACCTATATGGGAATGAGTTAGGATTCCATATCCATGGTTTAACGGTATTCTGAACAAAGGGTGATATTGTCAAGTAATAAATGACATTAAAGCTGGATTTTCTTCGGATAACTTTATCTCAAGTATTTATAATTTAAAGGTAATTGTATGTGTTTGCTAGAAGATTTCCAATTATCAGTATTATTGCAGACCTGTACTCCGACTCCCAAGTGGGTGCTGTTGGAATATGTTAGTCAGTTTTGCAAGTTATACGTTAGAAATACGTGAGCCTATTAGGGGCACACGCATTAAACACTTAGAGTATGTTTTACTTCACGATATAATTATTTAAATAGTTGTTAATTACGTTAATTGTTTAACTAGCTTAACAATATATTAAATAATAAACTGAGGGACTAAAACGAACAAAACCCGAACCCAAGGGGGCCCATTGTTGGTCGAATCTCCAAATAGATCTAGAAGGGGGTGTTTGTTCAGTTATGGGTTTAGAGGGGAAAAAAACTAAGTTTCCTTGTTGTATAAGAATAGGATTTGGGCTTATGCCTATATAAACACAACCCTTACACCTCATTATTGATTCATTCACAACACACAAATCCCTAAAAGTCATCTAGAGATTTTTGGTGCTCTCTCTTTTTCCCTAAACCCTAACCGAAACCTTAATACTCTTATTAGGGGATTTTTGGTTCTTTTGTTTATCCCTAAAACCCAATTCGGTAAACCCTTATCAAGGGTTTTCGGTTTTCTTTGTCCTTCTTGTGATCGATTAAATCCCTCACCTAGGGATTCGGTTTTTCTCTCCTTGTTCGACGAATACAAAAACCCAAACTTAGGGTTTCGGTTTGTTTTATTTTTCGGTGCAACCGAATTAGGGTTTTGGCGATTTCGGTACAAGCTTCAAGGGGTGTTTGGTTATTGATTCAACACATGGTGTTTGGTTCGTGAAGGTTGACTAGCAATCGACTCATACTTGGTTGACGTGTTTGTGTGAGCAACCATAGAGATGGTAATTTAACCACTATGTTTTTAAGATCAAGATCCGGCGTAACTTTATTGATTTTTATTATTAAACAAAAGGTTAGTAAATTACTTATTTAATTTATATGTGTTAATCTATATGCTAAAACTAGATCCATTCCCGCTGTGTACCTCTTAGTAAATTGGTTTAACTAGTTTTGTTAAATCCCAACACAAACACATGATATTATAATATTTTTTTTGGAAACCTATATAGATGAAGGTTCTCGTACTTATCATACATAATTAAGTTAGTCCAAGTGTGTGACCAATTAACAATAAGACAATTAGACTCGAGTGACAAAGCGAACGTTAGTATCAAATCGAACATGGGTCCTTGTTGTTTCATCATTGATCAACCTGTGTCTCCATGCCATACAAAAGGTCAAATTTTTTTCATAAATGAAATGGTCATCTTCATCAAACATGTGGAAAACCGTAGAGGGGGGGGGGGGGTGAATACGTTTTCTTTAAAAAATTTAAGATCAAAGATTATATCACTCTCTGTCGGCGGTCCCATAAATATATGGGGGCCGCCTAGTACATCAGGGGGCCGCCCTATTTAAAGGGACCGCCTCCAGAAGAGGTTTTCGGACTAGATCATTTGTATCAAATCACCAATCAAGTTTGACGCAATATGAGAAGTATCGATAATGGATTTACAATTTACTAAGCACATATTTCTTACAATATATCCACACTCCAATGTTTAATACAAAGAGCTACACAACCATGACTTAAACTACCACATACACAAAAAACTATTCACACAATTCATAAGCACTTATGCCAAGTGTTAAAAGTAAAAGCGATAAATGTAAAGACATAAGTAAAGAGAAAGGTAAAAGAAAATGAAAACCGACATGATGATTTATAATGGTTCGTTCACGAAGCTCCTTTTCACCCTACTCCACTCCTAGAGTATCCAACTCGAGAGTTACTTCACTAATCAACAAGCTCCATTTCGGTGGAGAAAACCTTATAGCAATGCTTACATTATTTTTCGACACTAAGCTAGATGTCGAGTCCTTCTTCGGGTACAACCAAACCCGTTACAATTTATGGCCCAACATAATAAACCTTTTGTTTTATGGCCTAAACACATAAACCACTTTGCTTACATTATTTTCCGACACTAAGCTAGATGTCGAGTCCTAATATTAGCTAGAACCAATCTACCACATCACCAATGTTTTTTTAAGGCGTAAAATACTAACCAACCAGCAATAACTCATCCAAAATATATACATCATTTAGATTACACACTACTAAAGGTTGGAAGGAATAGAATCGATCTTTATGTAACCAAATGTTACAAATGGGACTATCTAGACTCATAAACTTCGGATCTTAAAGATGACCGAAGTTCTTCTCTTGCACTTGAGGAAAGGAGGAAAGGATAGAATATTTGATCACATTTAAACAAGATTAACCAAGTTTAATGATCAAATATTTAGAGAGATTTAGTGAGATCTAGAGAAAGAAAGAAGTGAAAGAAAATCGTGCAAAAGGGTTACGAAAATAGTTGGAGGTGACCCACTATTTATAGGAGCTGAAAACAGCCTGTCAGGAAATGGCGGTCCCAGATATATAAGGGGGCCGCCAAATAATTAAGGGGGCCACCGACCGAATTAAGGGACCGCCCCGACAGACGCTCCTGTTTTTGTCTTTTTGTGGTGACAAACTTGTCTGGTGAAAGTGACACTTATTTTAGGGGGAAATGACCATATTTTGAAATTCAAAATAATTACCATATAAAATATTTCTTTAAAAATCATAAAAATTGTTCTATATAATTTTCGAGAAAAATAGTTTTGTTGTATTTATAAAATATAATTAAAGTTTAGACAAAAACTTATTTCTTTTGAATCATCCTACAAGTTTCTATATTGTTTGTACCATACCTTATTGATTTACGTCGGTTGTTAAACCAATGTCCGTCATTGATGCATAACTTTGTGGACGTCAAGAGATGTTGATACGTGTATGCATTGATGATTTGTGATTACGAGTAACTTGCGCACTTTACGTTACATATTTACAAGTTACATGTTTGTCATCATTAAAACATAAAGAGATCGTATAGATTAAATATCGTAATATTTGCACTAACAATCTCCCCCTTTTTGATGATGACAAACTATGTAAACTATAACACATAGTAAAGTTTAAAAGTTACTCGTTTACACTCCCTTCTCCCCCTTTTGTCGAAGCAAAAAGGTATTATGTGGATATGAGAAGAAGATATGAGAAGATGGTATGTGCTCCGGGTATATAAGTTAGAGGAATGAGAAGAAGATAGGTGCTCCGAGTATATAGGTTTGAGGAGAGGATAAAATAAAGGTGAAGGTGATTGTTTGTTTCTTGGATAGTTTAGAAAAGTCTTGAAGAGATGAGAGGTAGGCAAGAGAAGAGGGTAGGTACTTTGAGTGTATAGGTTGAAGGAATGAGAAAAAGGTAGGTGATCCAAGTATATTGGTTGGAGGAATGAGAAGACAACATGAGAAATACGGTTGAGGTGATTTTGTGTTTCTTGGATAATTTAGAGGATGTCGTGATAGATAAGAAGAAGGCATGAAAAGAAAGTAGGTACTTCAAATATATAAGCTGAAGGTATGAGAGGATGACCTTAAGGTTTAGGGTGATTTTAAAAGTAGAGGGAGGGAAGTATTGGAGTATGAATAAACCCTTCATCGTATTTGACAATCCCCAATCCTATCTTCCTATAAAGGTGAGCTTGCATCATCCTAGTGAAGTCTTCTATCATCATGGTTAAACTAAATCCATGCTATTAAACCACATAGCTCCTAGCTCCCCCTTGCTTATTGCATCCCCATGATAATTACATTCCTTGTATATTGACTCTAACAGATCCATAGATCAAATAAATTACTATCGATGCTCAAGAAGTTTGATGCAATTTAAATGAGCAAAACGCTTGCAAGTGCTCCCCCTCGGTGTATGCTCCCCCTTGTTTGGGGCACCAAGGAATCAAGATATTGTTGTGCTACAAAACAAAGTTAGTAGACAAGTGCACATATACATATAGCAAAACATTAGCGGTACCCAGTATTAGGCTCACACATTTCAATGATTGACTTAACTAATACGATACACGATACGTATGCGCAAGGCAAGCAATAGGCACACATAGATCCTATTATGCAACTATATGAAGGTTCTTAGGTTATAGTCTAAGCCAAACCACCTAGTTCTCTATAACTTGGCTTTGATACCAATCTGTCACACCCCGACATATATGAAAACACGGGCATGCGACAAAAAATGATCAATCATAACACAAGATACAAAATAAAGAAAACTAAAATGCATTAATGAAAAAGTGTCATGATGATCTTCTACATCAAGTACAGACTTTAGTGAAGTCCCGATCAAGAACACTTCAAATAGTCACCAATTATTACAACCAAAAGCCCACGCAGGGGTCCATACTAGTCTCAACCAAACCTCATAATACTAAGTTTAAACAAACACCAAATACAAGACCTCTCAAAACATGATCCATACAAGATATCTTAAAGTTTGCTAGTCCGCATCACAACCTTATTGATCATTAACTTCACCTAAAAATGATACTCAAAAATGTCAACAATAATGTGGGTGAGCTCGTAGGTTTGAAGAAACCCAGTTGTTGTGCAATCCATACAGATGCTCTTAAGGTCTACTAAATCTTGAAACTCAACATCAATGATCATTCTCAATACCTGAAAATGATACTCGAAAAGGTCAACAATAATGTTGGTAAGCTCGTAGGTTTGATAGAAAACCCAGTCGTTGTGCCAATATTTACAAACGGTGTACAATTTCGCAATATGACAGTGAATATATGCAAAAACACTCAAAACCCCATGACTTAGCTTCCCCGCTAATCATGTACCATGACCTAGCATCCCTACTAGTCATCAAACCAGCATATACCCATGCTCTTGGAGTCGCAACTCCGATATGACCCGCACCTAAAAGCGTACCAGCTGGAGCATTTACTTAGGGCAAGACCATCACAAACATAGAAAATCCATGCCAATCACATACATTGCCATGCATCTCGATGCACGCAACTACAATCAAACTAAATAATATTCACATAGCAGTCATAAGCACATAACATTGTCCCAAAACAAAACCACCACGTGTTGCCACAGTTTAGAAAAATCGTTCAAAAACACTTTTGAGTATCATTTTCAACCCAAACGGAACTATATTCAAAAAATCAGGGCTACGAGAACTCACTCAAGCAAAGGTGTTAAGCAGCCAAACTCAAATATCACATAAGCAAATAAACAACGTCGAAAACGACTGTCCAATTAAGTTCCAGTTAGACTTTTATTACTCAACACAGTTTTCTGGTTTATTGATTAGAGGTCAGATGCACGTTGTACGTGTCATCAATACAAGTTTTGTGTGGTGTGATGGTTGACGACTTAGTTTCAAAAGATAACATACTTTCAACTCATACCTTAGTATAATATATATACTTTTACCATTTAATATAATAGTAGAGTAATATAAGAAAATTCTTATAATAAATACTTATAAATATACTCCGGTAAATCCATTCGGTACTCTTAGTTATTATTAATTAATCATTTAGATTATAAGAAATGAAACATTTATTTACGCTAAACAATTTAGAAAAGTTTTGTAAAAATATATTTTTTGTCTTTTAGTCGACGTATTAAAATAATATTATTTTATCATAAAATTACGTTTTGAGATAAGAATTACAAGTGTAGACTTTTTACAAAATTTCGACATGACCTGTTCGTTTATACCACGTTTTCCAAGGTTTTAAACCTTAGTTTCAAACATTTTTCCACAATTTCACCATTTCCCGACAAAGTACCAAAATCTTATCTCGTAACGTTTATCAAAGCATATTTATACAAAATGACTTTCAATATCATTTCATAAGTAAGTTCCATTTTCCAAAAGTTCGTTAAAATTCATAAAATGACTAGTTTTTGCTTATTGGGCCTTAAGGCCCAATAGAGGTCCATTAAGTTATTCGTATATATAAAATATGTTTTAGGCCTAATACTAAATCCCATTAGTAGAAATAAGCCCAAAACAATAGCTAACAAAATAATCCGAACCACAATAAGCCACGGCTTATTCAGCTTATTGGCGTGAGCTCATAAGCTTCCAACAATGCAAAATAAGCTTTTAAAATAAGCGAACAAGCTATGTAGTACATTTGGTTATCACCATAAGCTATCAAAATAGTCCACAAAATAAGAGGTAAATAACCAAAAATAATTATTCCCTTGTTCTTGTGGTTTTCGAACCATCATAAGCCTAAAATAAGTCCAATAGTGCTTAAAAATAAGCCAAATATACTACTAACCAAAATAAGCTAAATAGCAAATAAATGTTTTTCAACCATCACAACCACGACAATAAAACTACAAAACCCTTGTTTCCTTTGTTTCCTATTCGAACCAAACGCAACCCTTATATTCTTTCGCAAACTTTTCGTGTTTGATTTTTAACAAACGCACCGTACAACTAGCTTCTATGCATCATTAAACACTCAAAAGTACAAGTAAAATGTAAATTTAGAAAACTTACAAAGAGGGTTTTGAAAGCGAGTTAGGACACGATCCGACAACCCAAACGTTGTTTAAATGATACCCCGAATACTAGAATCAACCCAAAACTTCTATGTCTTCATGTTTTTGATCAAGTTGCAAAAACTTTAGTGTGTGTGTGTGTGTTTTAGGTCGGATAAAACAAGGAGAGCAAAAGAGAGAAGAAATGGTTTTCAAAATCATGCATAAGTTGTGAAATGAACCAAGACAAGGCTTATAGTACTAGGCTTGGGACACACTTGCTAAAAACTAGCCATCTTGTTCCCCACCTTTTTCTTGACCGGCCATAGGATCCTAGGGGTCTCGGGTTAGTTTGTTTTGTGTCAGTTTTCATTAAGACTCCCCAATCTTGACTTAAAAACATTTTCCGAAGATTCTTAGTATTTTTATTCACTTTAAAAATACTTTTCCCATAACTTAAGTATTTACGTGACATATTTCCAAGTTAAACTTCCCAAAACTTATTTTGAACATTAACGGACGTGTCAGAACTTGTTTTTGACATTTCAAGTATTCACAAGACAAACTCCAGAACACGTCAAACACATATAAAATCTCTAAAAAGGAATTAAACACAAGCTTCATACTCATAAATTAACGCAGATCACATTATTCACCACCGTCAACACGACACTTGTTCTAACGAAACTAACCAAAGTCAAATTGTCAAAGGACTAAATTAGAACATTCAAATCTTAGAAAAAGGGAAAGGGTTACACTACAATATGCATAACATGGAGAAGACAACTAGTGAACTACATGCTCTGCTTATTAAGTATAAGAAAGGTTTACTTAAAAAGGCTGATACACCACAAGTAATGACGATTCAAGGTGGTAGGATCCAGAAATCCAATAAGAAATCGCAAAATGCTAAAGGGAAGGGTAAAGGGAAAGGCAAGGGAAAGGATAAATAAGGTTATATCCCTAAGCCTAAAAACCCTAAACCTTTTGCTAAAGAGCACCTAGCAAAGGATGATGCCTGCCACCACTGCAAAGAGGTGGGACATTAGAAGAGGAATTGTCCTGTTTACCTAGCTGAGTTGATTAAGAAGAAGAAGCGAGTTGGCACTGCCGGTTCTTCAGATATCTTCACAACAGAATTATTTGCTTTCCCTAATAAATCATGGGTGTATGACACTGGTTGTGGTACTCACATTTGTAACACAAAACAGGGCCGTAGAGGAGAAAGAAAGCTGAAACAAGGAGCTCTCTATTTGTACGTGGGCAATGGTGTTCGTGCACACGTAGAAGCTATTGGAAGTTTTAACTTAGTTTTACCTAATGGCCTAGTGATTTGTTTAGACGATTGCCATTATGCACCTACTATTACTAGATGTGTTGTTTTAGTTTCTCATTTGGTTGACAATGGTTTTATCCAATGTTTTACAGATTATGGTATTTCAGTTTCTAAGAATGATATTCTTTATTTTAATGCTATTCCGTGTGATGGTATTTATGAAATTGATATGCTTAATCTTGTGCCAAATGTTAATTCTATTTATAATGTTAGCAATAAAAGAGCTAAGCATAACTTGGACTCTACTTATCTGTGGCACTGCCGTCTTGCTCCTTTGATCAGTGTGTATCTAAGCAAGAAACGTATTAAAAAGCTGCAACATGATGGGCTTTTAAAGTCAACGGATGATGAATCCTTTGATCAATGTGTATCTTGTTTATCGGGCAATACGACAAGGAAACCATTTCCATATCATACCGAAAGGGCGACTGATCTTTTTGGGTTAATACATAATGATGTTTGTGGTCCACTTAGACACATGTCAAGACAAGGGGCTAGCTACTTCATTACCTTTACGGATGATTATAGTCATTATGGTTATGTTTATTTGCTTAAACATAAGCATGAAGTCTTTGAAACATTCAATGTGTTTAAGAATGAAGTTGAAAATCAACTCGGGAAGACTATAAAGGCACTTCGATCAGATTGAGGAGGCTAATATATTAGTCAAGAGTTTAAAGATTATCTGAAAGCTTGTGGAATTGTCCAACAGCTTACACCTCCATATACACCACAACATAATGGGGTGTCTGAAAGGAGAAATCGTACCTTGTTGGACATGGTTTAATCAATGATGAATCTTACAACTCTGCCATTATCCTTTTGGGATTATGCTCTAGAGTCTGCTACACGCATTATCAATATGGTTCCAACCAAGAAGGTTGATAAGACACCATATGAATTATGGTATGGAAAAGTTCCTAACTTGTCTTACTTAAAGGTCTAGGGATATGAGGCGCTTATGAAGCGAGATACTCCTAACAAACTTCAAAAAAGATCTGTTAAGTGTATCTTTATAGGATACCCAAAGGAAACAATAGGTTACTATTTCTACTTCCCACCTAAAAACAAAATAGTTGTTGCGAGCTATGTTGAGTTCTTGGAGAAAAATATAATATCTCAAGAAGTCAGTGGGAGGGTCGTATAACTTGAAGAAATTCAAGATGAAGATACATTACCTTCTAAAAACACTAGCAAAATTCCTATAGAGGTTGAAGGTTTCGAACCACCTCAAGAAGAAGAAGCTCCTGTTCATAGGTCCATAAGGGCACATAAAGCTCCTGAACGCTTATGTCTAAATGTAGAAGTTGAGGAGCAAGTTTAGGGGATCTTAATGAACCCACTAACTATAAAGCTGCAATATTAGATCCAAAATTGGATAAGTGGCTTGATGCTATGAATACGAAGATGAAATCTATGAAAGACAATCAAGTCTGGTGCTTGGTTGATCTACCTCCTAATGGTACCGTTGGAAGTAGATGGCTTTTTAAGAAAAATACCAACATGGATCTTGTAGCAAAGGGTTTTACTTAAACCAACGAGATTGATTATGAAGAAATGTTCTCACCCTTTGCTGACATTAGATCTATTAGGATTCTTATAGCTATAGCGGCATTCTATAACTATGAGATATGGAAAATGGATGTCAAAACTGTCTTCTTAAATGGTTTTCTTGATGAAGATATTTATATGGTGCAACCAGAAGGTTTTGTTGATCCTAAACATCCTAGAAAAGTATGCAAGCTTTAAAGTCTTAAGCAAGCATCAAGAAGCTGGAATAAGAGATTTGCTAAGAAAATCAAAAGGTTTTGTTTTGCTTAAAATCATGATGAGTCTATGTGTATATCAAAAGGCTAGTGAGAGTAATGTTACATTCCTCATCTTATATGTTTATGACATAATCATCATGGGAAATCACATTCCAAGTTTACAAAGTGTAAATTCATATCTTGGAAAGTGTTTCGTCATGAAAGATTTGGGGGAAGCGGCATTTATTCTTGGAATCTAGATCTATCAAGATAGAACTAAGCGATTAATAGGACTTAGTCAAAGTGCTTATATGGATAAAATCTTGAAAAAAATTAAGATGGATAATTCCAAACATGGTAATATCCCCATGCAAGAAAGACTTGACTTGAATAAAACACAAGGTGATTCAACACCTGAAGAGGTGAAGCATATGCAAATGTTCCCTATACTTCGGCAGTAGGATCTATTATGTAAGCGGTTAGATGCACTAGACCTAATGTTGCGTTTGGCAAAATATAACAAGCCATTTTCAACAAAATCCAGGAGAACCACACTGGACTGTTGTGAAAACCATTCTTAAGTATTTAAGAAATACTAAAGATATATTCTTGGTTTATGGTGGAAATTTTGAAGCTGAACTTTGAGTTGATTGCTATTGCGATGCTGGATTTGAGACTGATAAAGATGACATAAAATATTAGACAAGATACGTCTTTATTTTGAATGCAGGCGCGGTGGACTAGAAAAGCTCTAAGCAAAGTACTAATGCAATGTCCGCTATAGAAACTGAATACATAGTTGCTTCAGAAGCAGCAATGAAAGCTATTTTGATTAAGAAGTTTATTTTAGGGCTTGGTATTATACTAACAATAAACAAACCGGTTAAGATGTTTTGCGATAATTCAACCGCACTTCTTATCGCCAACAAACCAGGGGTTCAGAGGGGCGCCAGGAACTACCCTTGAAGATACCATTACGTTCGAGAGTGCATCGAATTGGGTGAAATTAATCTTCTTAAAGTTTACACAGATGGCAATCTAGCATATCCTTTTACGAAGGCTTTACCAAAAGGAAAGCTTACTTACCATGCTAGGAGCATGAGACTTCGTTTAGCTAGTAGTTCATGTAGATCTGTGTTTAGTATTTGAATAAAGGATGTTAAGACAATTTTATTAATGATAATGATACTTGGTATGTTGGTTATATTTAATGTAAATTGTGTCCTATATTTGCATGTTTAATCCATAAATAATATTTATTATTTTAAATTAGTCCATTGTTGATCAACAATATGGGAATATTGTCGAATTAAGACAAATATGAGTGATTGGTGATATTGTTAGATATTAAAGGATGTGTCCGCTAAACTCACATGATAATCATAAGATGCATATCGAACTTCCCCAACTAACAAGATTATCACTTTATGGATCGGCGTCATTAAGTGAATCTTGTAAATGATTTCGTTTACTAAATCCTTAGACTTGAGATGCAAGTAGGTATTGCATGTGTGGATAATCCTTCTTGATGTAGTTTAAGCTATCCTGAATAAGGTAGCTAATAAGGACTATTTTAAAAAGCGATTGTGAAGCATGTGACTTAACACTTGTAGTCAATAAATAATTTGTTCCTTCAATAGTTGAAGAATGATGCCATTGGACCCCTCGTAGGGTTAGTCGAATATATGTGTGGCCGCACCCAAAAACTCATGTAGATGTGTCTCAATGATTTTTGGTAATCTTGATTAATTACATATACAAGAAACAAAATCGTTAGTTAATGGAATGACTATTGATCCATATCCATTTTTAACATGGTATCTAAAACAAAGGGATTGTAAATGCATAAATCATTATTCGTGATTTATGAAACCACACTTGGGTATTTCTAGGAGCATTGGCGTATTGCCAGACGCTTACCAATGTTATTATATTATTTGATACATGTCTAAGTGGGGGTTGTAGGAATATGTACACGATAAATAATATATGTCTGGGAATTTTATTCGAGCCTATGGGGACGCGCACGTTAATACGTAAAACAATTATAGTTAATATGTTAGGTGTAATATATTAATTAGTAGTAAAGCTATAAGGACTGATATGCAATTATGGAGAAAAGAAAGTGTGAGAATTATTTTCTTTTTGCCTTAGCCAATTAGTTTCTTAATCTCCAAGAGGAGATGATATTGCCTAACTTGCAAGCCAAGTTATGTAAGATATATAAAGAGGATTTGGGATCATTATTTGTCACAACTTGAAAATCATAATCCCTAAAAATCTATCCACTCTCCCTCTATTGGGATTAAAAGTCTTCTTGATGTTGTTTGAATTACTGCTGCTTATGTTTGTGTTAATGCTGCTCAGTTGGAGTTAGTATTGTTCAAAGAATTCAAAGAAAATATGCTAAGTGTTTACTAATGCTAGTATACAGTTAGTACTGCTAGTGAATATTAGTGCTGCTGATGAACTTCAAAGAAATCTGCTTAAGTAGTTACTACTGTTAGTATAAAGTTAAGACTGCATTAGCTGAAGTTAATTATGCTAGTGAAAAAATGCTTGAAGTTACTACTGCTAGTGAATATCAAGTTAATGCTGCTAGTTAGTACTGCTTATATGATATGTATTAGTTGTTTATAGAAAAGATTTTAGATACTTAGGGAAGTATTGTAAGCCGACTAGGACTCCTTGGTGTATAAAAGGAGGTCCTAGGGCATAGAGTTTGATGTACCAGAACCAAAACCAAAAATCAATCTTAGTCGTATAATTCTTAGCTTCAAGGTCTTTGTAACCCTAATACTTTGAGAGTATTCGTATTATTATCATTAATAATATTGGAGCTTATTTGTTGAATTATATGTTCATTGAATTACTGTTTCATTAATAATTCTTCTTAATATTAAAGATTAGATTCCGCATAATCTTTAATACATTCAAACACAGTTTCTACTATAGTTGTGTTAGATTTATCTAATATAACTAAACCTTAAACAAGCTTAAGGAATTCGATCTATTAAAGTGGGATCAACAAGTGGTATCAGAGCTTGTTGAGAAGCTGTGAATAAGAAGAACATGTTTTTGCTAAAAGATATGGATCAAGATTCTGCACATATAGTGGTTGCATCCAAAGTTCCAATGCTCAAACTTGGTGAATATGAGATATGGAGGATGAGGATTGAACAATATATCCAGATGATAGACTATGCACTGTGGGAAGTCATAGAAAATGGTGCAACCTTGCCAAAAACAAAAATTATGGAAGGAGTTATGACAGAGATTCCTATTAAAACTGCTGAAGAAAAGGCTCAGAGAAGATTAGAGGTGAAAGCTAGAAGTACTTTAATGATAGGAATCCCAATGAAACATCAGTTAAAGTTTAATCTAATAAAGGATGCTCAAAGTTGTTGGAAGCAGTTGAAAAAGAGATTTGGTGGGAATGGCAGCTATAAGAAGACTTCAAGGATCTAGTAAAGCGCATATGAAAACTTCACTGCTCCAAGCTCAGAGATGATTGATCAAACTTTTGATAGGCTTCAAAAGCTTGTGAGTCAGTTGGAGCTTTTGGTAGAAAAGCTTTCACAAGAAGATGTTAATCAAAAGTTATTAAGAAGTTTGTCACCTGAGTTGAACACACATGCTGTTGTGTGGAGGAATAAAGCTGATTTGGATACAATGAGCATGGATGATCTCTACAACAACCTTAAGGTGTATGAACCAAAAGTCAAAGGGATGTCTAGCTCAAGTTCAAGCACACAAAACATGGCTTTTGTGTCCTCTTTAAATAACAACACTAGCAGCACTAATAGAGCAGTTAATACTACTCATGGAGTTTCTACTGCTAGCACTTAAGTTAATGATGCTTACTCTACGAATATTGATAACTTGAGTGATGCTGTTATTTGTGCATTCTTTGCTAGTCGCCAAATAGTCCTCAATACCCCAAAATTCGCTACAATGAGGACCTTGCAACAACCGGTCCCGCAGAGATCCATGGAAGAGATGGATTGCTGATGATGGAACAATGGCCATGTTGACTTATGAGGACAGAAGGTTTATGTAAAAGAATACAAGAGTAAGTTACTATTCAATGGCAATGAGGACTGATTGGTTTTTGATACGTCCTAAGTGGAGTGCTATAGACACACTGTACCAGCGGGAGACATTTTGCTGTTCGGGGAGTGCAGAGCTCTCAGAAATTACAACGACAACACGAAACATAGGAAAGTTAAGAAGGAGTAAGTGTGCATGTGGAACCCACTCTAATTCATAGCTTTGGTGTCATGTGATGGTTTGGTGTATATGATCTAAAGTGCTCAGGCCGAGGATGGGCCTATATGTGAGTGCCCGTCTGGCTTTCTCTCTGATCAAAGTCATCTGACCTCTCAGAGGTATCCACCATGCTTCTGCTTTGATTCACATTCTTGTTTGAAACTGTTGTAACTTCTTACACTCTTAATGTGATCACCTATAACAAGACTCGTTACACGAAATCTACGAAAAGGTTCTCTGTTCTCCGAGCCCGGTCTAGGCGTTCAGTCGAAGCACGTGACTTGATAGTTCTACCTCCCATGAGACATTACTGTGTACCAAGCTCTTCACGGGCTAACCCTTTCCAATTTCCCATCTACGGCGAACTAACTAGTTTAGAGAGTATCGGTCGACGTCATGCATCGTTCGTGACGGTTACACCGGCTGGCCTTTTGATGCTAATGTCATAATCTCACTTAGTGTGACATGCACTCAACGTGTGCCCCCGCTCGAATCACACGTGTCCCAATCGTTACAGGTGCAAGGAAAGGGTTTGCGGCTTATGAAAATTATAATGTGCAGTTCCAGCTCCCTACACAGGAAAATGTGCAGGCCTCCAACACCTGACTTGTCTTTACTGGTTTAGAATGAGTTTGTAATGAGCATTGTAGTTAGATATTGTCAAGCTATGTCTAGTGAAGCAAGGCCTACGGTGAGTGGATGTATGCTGATGCCAGTACCGTATTGCATACGAATGGGTGTGCTATCGCTATGAGGAAGAGGATGTGTCGTCGGCCGTAAAGCTGACAAAGGCAACCAGTTGCCTATTATTAGTTGTTACGAAGAAGAGTTTATGTCAAAACTCACCCACACCGCAAACACAACTGCTGTCGCGACCCACTCACCAGAGTTCAACACGTTGAGCATCTACATAGGCAAAAGGCACTACAGTCCATCTCGAGTGGCATTAAAAGTAGAAATAGGACATGATATGATTGTGTCCCAAAAACTAGAAATTCATTTTGTAGGATGTTGATAAGCATGTTATGGTATGTGGAAGTGGTGTGTGATCATTGCAGGTTGATTGCCACTACCGTGCTCCCTACCAACTGTGTAGTGTTTTCTAGACGTATCCACTGCTGGTAACAACCTGTTTGAAACCATGCTCGAGGGAGAATCCTCGCCACAAAGATTGCTACACAAGCTCACTGTGGTGCTACAAAAAGAACTTGGTTCAAGAGCAGTACTAAGTGAAAGTCTGGGGTTAGTATCAATTCCGTACTGTTTAGACAACATATTGTCCCTAGAAACAACCAGTATTTGTGCCTACTGCTCGACAAGTTAAATGCTGCTCACTCAAAACAACCATGAGTGCAGCTAGCCCTATGTCGGTTCTAAAACAGCATATTCATACTGTTAAGAGGCCCATTCATTAAGAACATAGCAGTTTAACAACTAATGTATATAATCAGAAGGGTTAATACTGTGGTTTTTTTTGGGTTTATGGGTTTGTTTTAGGTAAAAAATTAATACTGCTAGGCCAAAAAGCGAGTTCATGCTGTTAGAAGGAATAATTTTAAATGTTGTTGAAGGTCAGCTTGTTGGGTTGTAACACAAGAGCACCGAAAGGTTTTTGACCTGTTTGTAAACGAATTAGTGGCATCAATCACCCTAAAAAAGTTTGATTATCTGATGCACAAGTAGAGACGATCCAGTCAGTGATGGCTTGGGTCCTATGCAAAAGAAACTAATTTTCCTATTAAGGCTGTCGGGCACTTCACAAATGGATTTATAAGGTCAAGGAGTGATGATAGTGGATGCTCAAGGACACATGACAGGGGACTTTTCCGATCTTACAGACTATGAAGAGATAGATGGAGGAATGTTGCTGTTTGTGTGTGGCAACCTAAAGGAGGGAGAAATCACAAGAACAATTGTACCATTAAAACTGTAATCTTAGATTGAAAATGTGTATTTTGTTAGGAGAGTTAACGTTTAATCTCTTTAGTGTCACTGAACTGTTATTGTTTTGATCTTCCAAAGAATAAAAGTATAATTGATGGGTCTAGTTTTAATTATGCAGCTCTAGAAAGAACACTAGATAGTGTTGATTTAAAGAACATAGTTCCTAAGGAGGTTTCACTGGCCTGTTTTTGCAAAAAAGCCAATCTGATGACTTTAAACTTTGGCTAAAAGGCTAGGTCACTAATTTTAAACTAAGAATACAATCGTTAAGGGAAATCTTCTACGATGTAGCGATTCTTCAAACTTTGGTAAAAATAGATCAAAACCTGTGTTGCTTGTCAAAAGTGGAAAGCACGTCACAGGAGCCTGTTCGTACGTCCCAAACCAAAAGAAACTCAATTGCTCTCTTTACATGATTGGATATGAACTTATTTGGTACAACATTTGTAAGTCCATAAGACGAAAATGTTTTGCCTAGTTTGTCCAAGATGATGAGTAGGGAGTACATGGGGTTAGATAGCGTTCTAGCTATAGGAAATCGCGACTGTAAGTGGCATTCTTCAGTCCTTTATAACTGGGACTAGACTAATCTAGTCGTAGATCACACGTGTAAGGAGATAGTAGACTGACGATATGTCGGAACAGCGAAATCTATAAGCTATAAACAAAGAAATGAACGTTTTATGGATGATAAGGCGTATGGTTTAAGAGAGTCAATAGCTAGTGTAGCTCCGACAACTCTAAACGAACTATAGAGCATTGCTGCGAAGGAAGCAATACTGTACTAATTGCCCGCGGCTGTAGGATATGCAGTAGCTGATTGCTCGTCTAGGTTGACACACAGTTATTAGACAGCAGCTGTTAAATACTGCTTGTATTGTGCGAAAATAAAGTGTTAGCGCGACGTTACGACCGTATGAACAAGAGCTCTCCATATGAATATTTTTTGCCATAGAGAACACCAACAGTTTACGTTTTATGACAGGACCTAGTTGGGTGTTTGGTTACCATTCTCAATACGCATAGATCGAGAGGCAAATTTGATGGTAATGCTGATGAGGTTTCGTTTATTAGGATACGTTGAATCGTCCACCGCCCGTAGAGTATTCTCATAGTAGAATACAGGCTAGTACACAAAGGTAAACTGGCAGATTAGGTATAGTGAGAGTCAGCACTCCGTATGTGTGTAGGTAGTGACTAGATGGCTATTTGATATTGAGTGCACTAACCATAGAACCAGGAATATGAGCGCATATATTGTCGTAGGTACACAGTCTCCATCGTTTTTGCCGGTACTCAGAAGGCAAGTGAAAAAGTGCAGGTCTCAAGTAAAGAAGGAGACAGAACCTGTTAAAGCTTACTCTCGCGTTTTGTGATACCTTCTTATTGGACTACCTAGAGATCCACCCGAGTTTCCCTAAGTCCAAAAGAAGTTCTCATGATGTGGCTCCAAACCTTCAAGGAGTGTAGGAAAAGAAGGTTGATGAAGATTCACGAAATGATAGGACAGTAAGATCACAAGAGAATAGAACAGATTAATGTTAAACAGCCTAAACAAATGTTCAATACTGCCTCGGTATGTTATCTACTGTTAGTGTCACTGTTATGTATGCTGCTGGCATCTTCAAAATGAGGTGTATGTTGTTGGTGGAAAAAATAGCAGCATTGACCTTTCCTCATTTGATCAAAATAGAGGCCTGTTCTGGAAGTGATAGCATATTTGACTTCTCAAGAGATGATGAAGATGATGGTGGCGAGGTGACTTGAATACATTTGGATACAACAGCCAGTCAGGTCCTTAATATCCCACTATAAGAATTCATAAAGATCTCCTCTTGCGATCAATTGATTGGGAGATTTGAAATCATAGCTACAAACAAGAGAAGATTCTCAAATGCAATCGCTGGTAGGACTCCACTAGGTTTGGTTCGTCCTTTTCTCACCAAAGAAACCCTAACCAGTAAAGACATTTCAACTGTTCGTTTGCTTCGTTTTTTTGTCAACAGGATAGAGCCTAATCCAATAGGTAATTACATGTATTGAAGGATCCAAGCTGGATAGAGGTTATACAGGAAGAGCTTCCTACACTCTTAGAGTTACAATAGAAGTCGTAGACTTTAGTGGATTTACCAAATATGGAAACTAGTCGCTTATAGCTCTACTGGGTTTTTCACCAGGCAATAACATAGTGATGAGACAAGGGAATTATGATAAGAATAAGCAAGCTTAGTTGCTCAAAGCGACTACACACGCAAGAGAGTAAGGGATTGACTATGATGAGTCCTTTGCCTTATATTGCAAGATCAATTGGCACTAGGCTATTTTTAGCTTATGATTCATTTAGAGATGTCTGTGGAGTATCAAATAGGATGTAAAAGTGCTTTCTCTCATGGGAAGATGAATAGAGGTGTATGTATTTAACACCAGGATTTGCAGATGCTCTAAACCTTTCCTGATAAAGATATACAAGGTGTAAATAAGCAATGTATGAACTAGATTAAGCTATATAGCTTGGTATGAAACCTTGTCTGAACATATCTGCGTTGGACAATGGGGTTTCAAAGAAGGAACACTTCGACAAGACCTTATTCCATTCAGAATAGCGGTACAAAGGTGATATTTTGCTGGTCCAAGTGTATGTGGATGATATCATCTTTGGTTCAAGCTAAAAGAAGGAGTTTGCATTGCATTTGAGTGTAGTTAATGCATGAGAAAATTTAAATGAGTTCGATGGGAGAATTAGACATTCGTCTTGGGAGACAAGTAAAGGAGTTAGAGAAATGGCATATTTATTAGTCAAGGGGGATTAAAAAAGAAATTTGTTGACTGAATTGTTAAAGAAATTTAGTGTTTATAAGAAATTGCTCAATGACTGCAAGCACAGACCAATGGAACTCAAAAGCCTTTGCTCAAGGATGAAGATGGTGAAGAAGTGGATGTTCATATGTATAGGTCAATGATTGGTTCATTGATGTATCTTACATCTTCAAGACCTGACATTATGTTTGCAGTGTGTGCCTGTGCTAGATACCAAGTTAATCCAAAGGTTTCACATCTTCATGCTGTGAGAAAGTGGAATCTTGTGGTACTTAAAAGTATCACTAACAATTGGGCCTTTTGGTATCCAAAAGATTGTTCTTTTGATTTGGTCGCATCGCTACACTCATAGTGATTAGGTCTGGTCCCAGCACAAGCTTGGATAGGTAAGTGATCTACAAACAAGAGGTTGAGTCTCAATTTCCGTTGAGAATGTGATTAATTGCTCGATGGCAGTGCTCACGAAACAAACAGTGAGTTGCAATTCCAAAACAAAAGACTGCAGTATGTGCTGTCTTTAAGTTGTTGTGGATCAAGTGCTTAGGATTCAGCATTCACACTACTTGATTATGGGCGCACTATTTTTAGAGCATACATCAGATTTTATTGACACTCAACAGTACTATTTGCATAAATTAAAAATCCCTGTTTTTCAATTTATAAAAAAAAGAAACAAAGCATATCGAGATAGACAATCTAGCTGTGATTAGAGAATTGCATGATTTGAAACAGTGTGATAATTTGATTCACACCTGCGTCCAAATCCATTACTGACAAGACCTGTGCAGATTTGTCTTACATAAGTGCTTTTGCTGTAAGTGTTGAGATTTCAGCTTTTTGATTGCTGTAGCTATTGGAATCTAAATCTTGTAAAGGCTTTAGTTATTCTCTTTATGTTTTTGTAGAGTTTTGTCGAGTGAATTGAGTATTGTTCCTATTTGTTTCATTAGAGGAGTTTTTGCTATTAAGTATACTATTAGTAACTGCTGGTTATACTTAATATTGCTGGAGTTTCTACTGTTATTGTATACCTTAATACTGTAGGTCATAATTATACTTATAATTAATTGTGAAAATTCTATGGCTTGTGTTGTGGTCCTTTGTTTTGGCCTAACATTTTGCAGGCTCATAAGAAGAGAAATGTGTTGATTGATGATGGGAAGGCTTTTTGGAATGGAAGTTTGGCGTTAATGCTCGGTGACTCAAAGTTAATGGAGCTAGGATAATTACTATTGCTGAGTCTACTCTGCTGGGTTGTTGAGAAGTATCGTTTCATGAATACTTGATTACGGTTTCAACATCAATCATTTAATCGATTTCAATTCTTTCAAACATTCTCCAATTACAAACCTAACTAATTTTGATCATCCATTATCAAAAACCCAATACAAATGGCGATGGAACGTTTGCAGATACTCTATAATAATGGTTGCATTTTTGTCTAAACCCACGAGAGAGAATGATGGGTTTGAACAGATTGTGATTGTTTTAAATGCACACCCTTAAGGTATTGCATTAACGATTGCTTACTTATATGTTTCTTGCATTAAAACAATTCTGGTCTACTCTTTCATAGCCAAAAAACTTCAATGGGGAGGGGAAAGTTACATGCCTAACTAGATGGCGAAGATAATCATCACTGAACTCTATTAGAGAAGAGAATCTTCAACTAGTCAGATGTGAGGAAGGGTTGATTGTTTACCAATATTCTACCATTTTGAACAAGCTTACATTGATGAGTGTTTGAGAAAATTTCACAAAAATCGAACTTTGTATAAACCATTCTTTTCCCCCACAATGGAAATTTCTAATTCATACTATTTTATAGTGTCTAAGTCCAAAGACTACTGCCCGGAATGAGTTTAGTAGTACTATGGCATCTTCCATCATCTGCTTAGCTACAAATTAGAAATTCAATTTTTCAAAATTCATTTTTGAAAGTATGATTAGAAACTTGGATAATTTGTCTGGCAAAATTTTAAACTATCAAAGGTTTGTACAAATATTTTTAGACCAACAACTTAATGGGATGCCAACTCATAAGAGAATATATATTGCACCCTCTCATAATAAAACTCGCTATTGCGAAATATGAGAGGGGTAGGCACAAAGGTTTTTGACTGGTAGAGTAACAGTTTATTTTTCAACAATGGTGGTAGCCAAAACAATCGCTAATTGGGTGAAGGTCAGCAATTTACACTGGATCCTATCACCTACCTACCTTTATATAACCATCTAATAAAGCTTTCAAAGGACACAAAGCACCTAGGAAGCCTAGAGAGAAGACAAGGGACATTAGGTACAGCCTAGTGATCGATTGAAATGTTGCAGATGAGGTTGTCCATAAGGAGTTGGGTGACAGTTTGGTGAGGGCTGCCACTACTGCTTCTAGCTTTAAAGCATAGCAGGGCAGTGGTAACATAAATAAGACCTAATGAATCTAGTTCCCAAGGAACTAATTCAGGTGGTGGTCCTTGGTGCTAAGAAACCATGGGGGATACTATTGCTCAAATAGGTATGAATTAGTGTACTTAAACAGTGTTCCAATGATTCACTACTCGCATAAGAGGTAACGCCTTTGACTAGTGATGAGGAGTGAACTTCTCCCCGATAAACTTGATGAATTGCTCGCATTACGCGTTCCACGTTTACAAACGGCTGTTCTTGATTTTGGAGAATACAAAATCACTGACAACATAATGAGATATGCTAGTTGGAGAAAGGAGGGCAAGAGTTGAAAATAAAGTAGGTCGGAATCAGAGGTGAAGAGATCTATACCAAGGTTGGTTTTACGGCTAGGGTAGAATCCTCTGATATGAAGAAAGTTTAGATGGGATGCATCCAACAGGGTAGCTTGAAGCTATTGATGCCATATGAAGAAATATTACTCCTGGTTAGGGTTCATTATGTGAATGTTTCTGCTGTGAGGAGGTGGTTGATGCTACAAACTGTTGAGATATTACTTTGGCTCAGAAGTACTTAGAAAGATACTGCAAAAAAGGGATACGAGAAAACCTAGAGAATATGGGTTGTTCATACAAAGTGGTGAATCTACAACAACAATATCTTCACAACTATCTTCACAACAATCACAAGAAAATGTAAAGGGGATAATTGTTAAAACCATGTGAAGCCTCATGACAAAAAGATCTAATCAGCTTGATGAAGAAAACTGCTTTAAAATTGTACAAGCTGAATCTTGAGGAAGAAGAAATAGGATCAGTCTTGCAAGAGAGAAGCTTGAAAACGAAGGAAGCCAATATTTCCTCAATTGAAACCATGGGATGATATACAGGAAAAGATTGATGCTGATCATCAATTGGCTGAAAGAATGCATGCACAAGAACAAGAAGAGTTGTCTATTGAAGAAAAGGCTACATTATTTTAACAACTCTTAGAGAAAAAAAGAAAGCATTTTGCAGCTAAAAGAGCAGAAGTGAAAAGAAACAAACCACCAATAAAAGCTCAACAGAGAAAGATAATGTGTACTTACCTAAAGAACATGGATTGATACAAGCTTAAAGATTTGAAGTTAAAAGAGTTTGATTCTATCCAAGAGATGTTTGATATAGCATTCAAAGGTGTATATACATTTGATGACTTTAGCACAGAGTTGGTGGAAGGCAAAGAAAAGAGAAGGAACAGGCTCGGTGGACCAAGAGATTACAAAGGAGCAAAAGGTGAGATGAAGAAAGAAAATAACAAGCTTATAAAAGATTAATGGATAAATCAGTCAGATGAGAATAAAGGTAGCCAGATTGATGCTATCTTTCGCTGTGTAAGTCTCGAAGTATTATTGGCTGGAAGTTTATAAGAATGAAGAAGAAAAGCTATGATCAAATAATGAGAGCGAGAATGAAAGTCTTACTGACTGTACATGATCTGCTTAGTAGAAACAGACGGTAAAAGTTCCGCTGACTCACTCGCAAGCCTTTGGCAGATTTGTACAAGTTGGTAAAATCTAAATATAAGTCAACAAGACCTGTGCGTACGCACTTCGGCTTTGTAGTTATAAGGGTGATTCTGAAAATACAATGTTTGAACACATGTAGAAGATAAAAGTATGAAGAAACAACTAGAAATATAAGTGTGAATTGGAAGTTGTATGCTCTTGAGAGGAAGTACATTCCTTTGATGATGCAACATGTGCAGAGTCTATCTGGTTGGTAGAGGAAGAAGGTCCCCTCGTGCACCACTTACACTTTTAATGATGTTGGAAAAGTAGCTTATAATTTATTAAGAAAGTGAAATGGCTTATCAGCTTCTTAAATTCATCATGAAATAGCTTAAGAAGTAAAGAAGTGTTTGGAAGCATCCTCCTGGTGTTGATGAAGCTTTAAATGAAGAAACTTGATGATTTTGAAGAAGAATATCAAGTTTAGGGGAGGAGTGTTGGGATTAAAAATCCTCTTGATGTTGTTTGAATTACTGCTGCTCATGTTTGTGTTAATGCTGCTCAGCTGGATTTAGTGTTGCTCATGAACTTCAAAGAAAATATGCTAAGTGTTTACTACTGCTAGTGTAAAGTTACTACTGCTAGTGAAAATATGCTAAGTGTTTACTACTGCTAGTACAAAGTTACTAATGCTAGTGAATATTAGTACCACCAAGGTTAAGAATGCTCAGAGATAAGTTAATGTTGCTGAGGTTAATAAGTTAGTACTGTATGTTGTCGTACTGACTTATATGATATATATTAAGTTATTGTGTTCTATAGAAATAGAGTATGGCTATATTATGGAAGTATTGTAGAACGAGCCCGACTAGGACTCTTTGTGCGTATTAAAAAGCACGGTCCTGTAGGGCATAGAGTTTGATATGTTTTATCAATCTTTTGAAGTCTTAGACGTATAATTCACAGCTTTAAGGTCTTTGTAACCCTGATACTTTGAGAGTTTTTGTATTATTATCATTAATAATATTGGAGTTATTTGTTGAATTTTATGTTCATTGAATTACTGTTTCATTGATAATTCTTCTTAATATTAAAGATTAGATTCCGCATAATCTTTAATATATTCAAACACAGTTTCTACTATAGTTATGTTAGATTTATCTAATATAACTTAACCTTAAACAAGCTTAAGGAATTAGATCTATTGAAGTGGGATCAACACTTAGGATTTAACCCAAATAGCCATTCCATTTAATTATTTTTTCTCTTAGCTGGTTACACTGATCAACTAACCACCCAAATAAAACCCTTTATGTTAGCACTCATCTTTAGTGTTAGATACCCCTAGTTTAACCTCTGAGCCATTCTATTCATTTTTCTCATCCACTAAAATAAAAAAATACAAAAATATATAACCTTTAGCCTAGCCTTACCCCTTCTCAAAAGTCCCTACGGTTTATTGCTAGTTGCTCGGTATTATTGGTTGATTTTTGCTTATGGTTTGCTCACGCTTTGCTATAAGTGTTGTGCCATTTCATCAAAGATGAAGGAGACGTCCCTTTGATTTTGTATTTTTTGTGGTGTATGCTTATATTAAGTGTGGGGGAATTGTTAGTTGTTTGAATAAGGGTGGATTGCTAAAAAAGTGGAAAAAAAATATAAAAAAAGAGTAAAGTATGAATAAGAGTTTATTGTGCCAAATATATTGATGAGAGGTTCGATAACCTCACGGGTTTGTGGATTGTCGTAAACTAGTCATCATGGGTTTATTGAGACTTGTGACATTGTAATTTAAATCCATTTCCAGTATATATTTCTAATGCCTTATCCACACCCTTATTAACCCTTAGCATGTACATTATAACCCGAATAAAAGTCCTCTTTTGATATTTATATCTGGTGCTTACGCCATGTCGGTGCAGTTTTGTTTCTTGTACAAGCCTATGGTAACTTAATGAATCATGTCTGAACAATTGAGTGTGATTTTCTTTTTACCCTCTATTACATCACATATGAGTGTTTGAGTGAATTATACTTTCCTTATTCGTGAGGTGCTTAGTCATGTTATTACAGCTTGAAGATCATTGGGTATTGTCAAACATCTCTGTTTTCACATATTAAAAATCCAAAAATATTTTTCATAATTCTATGTTTGTTTTATAAAGCTTATTATTTTCCTTGTTTTGCTTGAGGGCAAGCAAACCCATAAGTGTGGGGGGGTGCTTGCGCCTTTTGCACTTATTTGTTACAAAAACCAAAAATATTTTTGAAAATTTCACACCCAATAAAAATTTTAAAATTAAAAAGAAAAAATATCAAAATTAAAAATATATATATAAAAAAATAAAAGTTTCCTTTTCTTGTCATGTAGGAACCTTGTTTCTAAATTTCTTTTCTTAGATATGCTTGAGGGCAAGCAAAGTTTAAAGTGTGGGGGGATTTGATAACGCTCAAATTATACACGTTTTTATACGCTTTATCAATGCTTTTATGTATATAAATTGGTTAATAATAAGAACTTTCAGTACTTAATCGAGTATATTTGCTATTGTAGGTTCTATGTACGTGTCGTGGAAGAAAACGGAAGAATACACGAATATTTGAAACTTTAACGAAGAAATAACTCAAGCTGAATGCTTCCCGACACCTGTTCACTGTTTTGATCATAACTCGGTCATACGAACTCTGTTTTAGTTAGTTCAAGCGGCCACGCGAGTGGAATTCAATTATCTACAACCATGAAAAAGGCCAACTGCTGAAAATGAACAAAATTACGCCGCACTTGCAGAAAGTGCGGCGTACTTTTTACTAGAACTGAAAAGTCCTTTAACACCTAAAGTGCGCGGTTTTACCTAAAGTGCGGAGCACTTTTAAAGCGGTGGAGAAAATTAAAGGCAATTAAATGAAGTGTGCATTAACTCCCTATGTGCGGTGCACAAATAAGTTTGTGAGGCGCACTTTGACCCCCCAAATAGCCTATAAATACCCTCCTTGACTCTCCTATTTGATATATCTCTCACACACTCTTATATCTTACACACACATACACATTCATTATAGCCTTTAGAGAGGAGGAAGGAGTGGTGAGGATCCTTGGATCCAATGATCCAAACACCCCTTTAATCCGCCACTCACCACCATACTACCACCACAAACCACCACCATAGCCATGAATTTCCAGAGTTCTAACACCATATCTAGCC